>JAJOOR010005929.1:0-32234 GCA_036250505.1 Solanum acaule | reverse complement strand
CACTTATTAATGGTTATTCAGCTCCTATTGAGATTTACAAGCATTTGGACTACCATGATGATGCTGGACCAGGTGAGGATTAGCCTATTTAATGACAAGTTGAATATGTGCTTGTTAAATTTTCATCTTCAGAACTTTTAACTCTGATGAATGGTGTATAAATCTTGATGCATGAATTAGTCTTTTTTCAGAGGATGACATGCATTGTATGATCTCGGCATTAAGATACTTGTCGGATTAAAAGACCATATAATTTTTTCTTTGAACTTCAGTTTTGTTGTAAAGAGTATTTTTATCCAGTAACTTTTGCCAATACTGGATAACCGAAAAGATGAAACGATTTCTCTTGTAAATCTGATTTTTTGGAGCCGAAGATGTGCCTTTCATGCATGGGGTTGAAACTTGAAAGTGAATACCTGATTTAATTATTTGAACCTAGATGGACATGGACTTATTAAGGAATAAAAAGGTGTCCATGTCGAGATATGAGACGTTGATTTTCTGCTATCATGTGGTTTTCCGTTTATCTGGTCTTTAGATTAACGCCCTATAATATGATTTTTTTCTCAAATGTGAGCAAAAAGTTTCCTCAGGACATCTGTATGTGATTTTCCCCCCATTTTACAGCCACCGCTATGTTCTTGCTCCTCCATTTATTCTGTTCTTGCTAGATGGGTGCATTTCTGGTGCTTTGCTTAGCATGAAGCTGGATGCAACATGGTCTTTTCATGTTCTGAAAGTTTCATGCAGTATCCATTTCCCCGTGTATATTTTAAACTTCCCCATGTTGGTTCAGGTTCTATCCTTTGCGTTGGTAGTGAGTGGCACCGGTTCCCTTCTTCCTTCTTCATTCCTGATTATGTGGGCCAAGTTCGATGGTTGGATGATGGATTCACAGGCCTTCTCCCAATTCCGTTCAATTCTAGCTTGGGTGGTACCTCGGCAGCACCATCTTACTTCAATAATAAGAACAAGGCATCAGAGAGGCAATATGTAAGCACTCTCCTGTAATGTTTAACCAGAAAGAGTGTCCATTTATTTTTAGTGTGCAATGTATTCAACTATGAGATGACACTCAGCTTCTTCTGCTAATAATGTTATAGCTTAAGGATCCTGAGCAATGCACTTTGCTGATAGAGCTGCAACTTCAACGTCCTTATCCTACGCGAGGGAGTGACATGACCACATGGGAGGTACTTGGCTCAACCTCATAAGCTCATCTCTCTCTCCCTCCCTGTGCTGCATGTTATTAACTTGTGAGTGTTTTGCCTTACAGATTGTTGCAGCACTTCCATATCTGGACAGGGAACTATCTCCTCCATTGTATCGGTCATTCTTTATTCCAAATCAATGGCAGCAGAAGAATGTCTTTGGCCAATACAGATTACTTAGGAGAATACAAAAGTGATTGCAGATGTACACGCTGAATTTTCTGTTGTCCAGCAACTTTTAACTCTCCCGGGTATAGAAGTACGCTAATGTTGACTAGTTTAGTTTTTGTAGTTTGATACTGCCTACACTTTCGAGGATAGCAAGTTGAATTAAGCAAGTTATTGGATCTTCCATTAATTTTGGAAGTCAGATTTTGTACTGTTTTTTTGTTGGTGTAGATTACACAGATGGATGTTTAAATTTTGATTGGGAAGCAAATAGTCGAAATCTCTTATTGGCATCATTGGAAATGTGTCATTTAATTTGGTTTCAGTTGCCATATATGCTCTTTAACTTTGGGTGTGCACAAGCAGAGAGTCAAACTTGTAAAAAGTTGAGTAAGTAAACACATGTATCCTTTGTAGCATATACAAATCAGTTTGGGCAAATCAAAGCAGTTATGAATTAGTATGTATAGTGACAATTAAGCTAATTACAGAAATCGACAAATGAGCCTTGTCTAAAGCTGCAAAATTTGGCCACTGTTGCAGTACCTTGCTATTGCGATGAATAATCTCACAGTTTCAACATTCCCAGCTATTCTTCAAGCTTGCTCTTTGATTTTTTGGAGCACTCCCGTAACTTGGTGTTTACTTGTAAGTCCTATATGAGTAAACCCGGAAGTTATACACACTATCCTTTCCAGACCCCACCTGGTGGGATTACACGGGGAATGTTGTTGTTGTCCTTATGACGTTGGCACCGAGACCTTGAAGTTTCATTTCCAAGCTTTCATAACCCCTATCAATATGGGAGATTCCACTGATTTCAGTAATTCCTTCAGCAGCCAAACCCGCCAAAACCAATGACATTCCCCCACGCAAATCAGTTGTGATGACCTGAGAACCGCGGAGTGGACTAGCAAACGATCCATAACAACATCAATACGCAATATTGTTTGTATAGAACATCAGGATCAAGCAAGGACTATAAACTTACCTTGCCTTTCCCTTCCCATAAACAGTTGCTCTGTTTCCACAGACCTGAATTTTAGCTCCAAATTTCTGCAGCTCAGTTACTGCACAAAAGAAGATCATGAAACCTTTGAAAGAGACATCGAATACAATTATCTGTTGAAAAAATAGCAAACAGTTCTATAGGCATTCTGACCAGATATTCTTTAGCAATCATGTGAGACTAAGTTGATCATGAAAGATCCGACCTCTAGAATCTCAACTTATTAAAAATTTGTCGTACATTAGGAATGAGTAACGAGAATGGTTAGTTAATAATCCATATTCGTAGAATATGGATTATTAAATGTCCAACATGAGCTATGAAGTCGATTTGGAAAGAAACTAGAATGTAGACAAACAACTAAAAGTAGCCAGGCGTTATGATTATCACATACCATGGCTCATACGATTTTCAAAGACAGATTCCTCAATGACGCTGACACCCTTGCATGTTGATAGCAATGCCATTGTCAGCTGCTGGAGATCTGTCGGAAATCCTGGAAATGGATTTGTTTTGATATTGAACCCCCGCAAATCATCTCCAATCGTCCGAGGTACTGCTGAAAGCTGGTCTCGTGAACCATAAGAACTCAGTGCACAAAATGGAAGAAAAGCAAGAGATTAGCTACATTAAGTATACCTCCAAAGTGTCATCACTGAGCTGTAATATTTTGCAACCAGCCCCTGAAAGCTTATCTACTAAACAAGTTAAATTGCTGTGGGGCACAGGTGAAATTGAGATACATGATCGAGTAATTGCAGCAGCCAACATATAGGTGCCGACTTCGATCCTGTCTGGCATTATGCTATACTCGGAACCATACAACTTTCTCCTACCAGTAATATAGAGTGTGTCCGTTCCTGCTCCTTCCACGACTGCCCCGCAATTTGTTAGGTAGCCAGCAAGGTCAATAATCTCTGGTTCCTATGTGGGGTATATCAAAGTACATACTATTGAGGGTTAGTAACTAAGATTGTAGATTTATCAAATAGGCACTTCAAGAAACTATCATAGAAGTTGAAAAGACAGTACGCTTTCATACTTGTGCTGCATTTGAGATTACAGTCTTTCCCTCAGCCATACATGCCGCCATCATAAGAGTTTCTGTAGCTCCTACACTGGGGTAGCCAAGTCGGAAGCATGCACCAGTCAAACCTTTACCATTTGATACATGTGCTTTCACTTTTCCATCCCTATGTGGACTCACAAAGTTAGTAACTACTTATTTTATTGAACGAACTCACTTGCTATCAGTATTGGCTCAACCAACATTGGAAGCAATGGACATAATACCATCTCAAAAAAGGTTAACGGAAGCTCCTCATTGAGTTTTGTAACCGTCCTCAAGGAGGATAGTACAGTTTCAAATTATAGTGTCACGAGTTCCAATTTCAGTCCCTAGTTAGACCTTTCTACTGTGGTAACTGGTAATCATATATATAACTAAAAGTGTGTCTAAAGCTAAAACTTTTAGACAAGATATTCACAAAATTCACCTACCCGGCTACCCCTGTTAGTAACAACAAAACAACAACAACATAACCAGTGTAATCCCGCAAGTGCAGTCTAGGAAGGATAGAGTGTACACAGACCTTACCCCTACCTTGTAGAGAGATAGAGAGTTTCCAATAGACCCTCAGCTTAAAATAAAACATTTTCAAGCAACTTGAAAAAAGGGACTACCGAAATGAGAGAAGTAACAACAACGAAATGATGTGAAATGGGAGACGCACACAACATAGAGGGAAAAATAGTAATGACTACAAAATAATGCGATAACCGAAGCACAAAAAAACACAGTGATAATCGAAATCGAAGAACAAAACTACGAGAATAGTACTAATACCACTGGTAAGAAAGAAGGTCCAAGTACTATCACTAATCTTATCCTGCATAAAAGCAAGAGAACTTTCAAGTAGCAATTAACCTTCTACCCTAATACGCAACCTCCAAACCCTCATATATAAGGTCATGTCCTCGGTAAACTTAAGATGCGTCATTTCATGTCTAATCACTTCCGCCACTACTTCTTCGACTTGCCCGTGTCTCTCCTGATGCCCATCATTGTCAACCTCTCACACCTCCTCACCGGGACATCTACAGTCTACTTTTAGGTAGTATGCGAAAAAGGAATAGAAATTCACTCGAATGAAGTTCACTAACCTCAACTCAACTGTAGCACCAAGAGCACGTAGACCATGAATGTAAAGATCAACCGGTCGGGCCCCAATGTCACACCCACCAGGAAACCCAACACTAGCTTCACCAAATCGAGCCAGTAATGGCCCTATTACGAAAAACCCTCCTCTAAGTTTTCCAACATCACACGAATCAGGCTCTACAGACACAATTCCATCTGTATTAACCACCATATCTCCACCAAAACTCATAACTTGAGCACCCAAAGACTCCAAGATTGAAGCCATTGTTCTAGTATCAGATAAACAGGGTACATTTTTAAGGTTGGAAGATCCAGAACAGCAAAGGGTTGCTGCAAGAATAGGTAAAGCTGAGTTCTTGGAGCCACTAACAGTGACATGGCCAGAGAGCGTAGACCCACCATTAACAACAAGTTTTGGGTCTGAAGGTGGAAGAACTTGGGGAACATTGAATTTTGAAGTCATTGATGAACAGAAACAAAATGTACCCATTGAACTAAAGCAGAAAAAGAGAAAATCTGATATATTGAGGAGTTGAAGTTTGAAGAGAATGTCAATGAATTATTGTCAGTGTACAGTATCTTCAGGTTTACATGTTATTTTCATGTGATCAGGGGCGGCTCTAAGGCTTGGCCAGTGAGGCCATTGCCTTGGGCCTCAAAAATTTGAAGGCCCCAAATTTGTTTAAATTATTATTATTAATTTAATTATATATTAATATAATTTATATAAATAAAATTGTTATTGTATATTTTTTATTATTATCTGTTTGAGAGTATTTTTTACCAATAAGTTCATAATTTTTTCATTCATTAGTTGATATATTTATTTTAACTTCCAATTTTAAATTTTATCCTTTTTATATAGGAACTAAGTTATATATATTGATAACATAATGAATTTTTTTCAATTTTTTCTTAAACTACGTGAACACAAAAATATTCATGCACAAATTTCCTTTTCGTTTTAATTTAATATATTATATGAAAATTTTATAATTTGTTTTAGATATTCACGTGCTATTTAATGAAATGAATTATATCATTTAAAAAGAATTATATCATTTAAATTGATCTGAAATTTGGATATTTTTGTTAGTATCCATGCTCAAAACTTCAATTATTAAGTTATGTATGTTCTTTTCTTTTTCTTATTTGTGATGATAGCCAAATTAAAATTACAATTTGAGTTTTAAAGCTTAACATCAATAATCCATCACTTTTATTTTTTGTACTCTTCTTCCTTTCTTTCTTACTTTTTTTTTGTGTGAAAATTGATATTTTTTGTCTTAAATGATTAATCTATTGAGTAGAAAATAGATTTTCTTGTTAATGTATAAATTTTATAAAATAAATTTAAGGACCTCTTAATATGATTTTGCCTTAGGCCACGAGATTTGTTGAGCCGCCCCTGCATGTGATCAGTGCATTATTGCATCAAATCTGACATCATCAAATTCATGTAGGGTCCTTTGGTAACCAATAATTTGGTAACTATTCATGTAATAATTTCTACATAAGTTACTCAACGTTTGATAGTTAGAATGTAAGTTATTCACGTACAAAAATACAAAATTAATGGAAAGTTTTTTTTTTTGCAATTTAGAAATCCGTATAACTAATACATGTACAAGTTATGAGAAAATTTGTGTATTATCTGATGTGGGATAGAAGATGGATTGGTTAATTAGGTTTAACCACCTCTAAACCATCTAACTTAGGAACTTAGCAGTGTTAGTTAAATAACTAACTCTGCATTTTGGGACTAGAGCTAATGCACATAAATCTTTCCGAATATCATGAATATTCTTCGTCGTGAACTAGCTAATCATAATACATGGAAACTACCTAGGTAGTTTCCCTTTGTACAAATATATCAAGTAACACTCCCCTCAAGCTAGGAGGAGTGAAGATATACACATTCCTAGCTTGCTTCTCAAGTGCTCATGCTAGACAATAAACTTTTTTGTGAGCAAAATTTGTTGATTAATCACTCTTAAGTACGGAAATCTTCCTATTAGTCTTTGATAGCTTCTTCGACGTGCCTCTCTACCTCTCCTAATGCCTATCATTGTCAACCTCTCACGCCTCCTCAGCGAGACATATACATTTCTCCTTTTGATTAGTATGTGAAAAATGAAATATTAGAAAATTCACTAACCTCAACTCAACTGTAGCACCAAGAGCACGGAGACCATGAATATAAAGATCAACGGGTCGGGCCCCAATGTCACATCCACCGGGTAACCCAACAATAGCTTCACCAAATCTAGCCAGTAATGGCCCTAATACGAAAAACCCACCTCTAATTTTTCCAATATAACTCAAATCAGGCTCTAATGACACGATCCCATCTGTATTAACAACAATATCTCCACCAAAGCTCGTAACCCGAGCACCCAAAGACTCCAAAATTGAAGCCATTGTTGTAGTATCCGACAAACAGGGTACATTTTTAAGCTTCGAAGATCCAGAACAGCAAAGGGTTGCTGCTAGAATAGGTAAAGCTGAGTTCTTGGACCCATTAATAGTGACATGCCCAGAGAGTGTAGACCCACCATTAATAACAAGTTTTGGATCTGGAATGAGAGTTGTAGGAGGAGAAATGAAGGGTTTTGGGTTTTGGGGAAAGTAAAGTTCGGTTCTTGGAGTTGATGGGAGATATTGGGGAGGATTGAACTTTGAAGCCATTGATAAACAGAATCAATATTGCAGAGTTTGAAGAGAACGGCTAGCAACAAAGTGTGTGACCCACCTGTGGTATCTTTGGTTCGCGGAAAAATGTACCCGTATGTGTGTTTGTCGCATCAGGCATAAAAATGAACTTTAACTTAGCTTGAACGGATAACTATATGTATAAGTAGACACTTAAATTTGTATGAAATTAAATAAATAGACATATTCATCCTACATGGCACCGTATATGACAATTTTGTATCCTACATGGCGTCCAATATGTATTATGTCATGTAGGACATGTATGTCTACTTGTTCAGTTTTATACAAGTTTTAAGTGTCTACTTATGCACATTCAAAGTTGAAGGGCATAGTTGTCCGCTAAAATCAAGTTAAGAATCATGTTTATATATTATGTCCATAACAAATGTGCATGTTTACTATTTTCATTAGTGACTTAGAAAAAATATTTTAAAATGTTTTTTTAATTTCAAAAACGTTAGGTGGTTTTAGAAAATTACTTTGCGTTATTCTGTGTTGTTATTGTTTTCTGATTAGTTGCTATGTTTTCTTCACCATCCTTTTTTTTCTTTTTATATCTATTTTAATTTGTTGTACTCGAGACGAGGATTCTCCTGAAATAATCTTTCTACCTTTATGAGGTAGGAATAAAATTTGCATGTACTGTACTTTACTATCACTATACTAAATTATGAAATCTCACTCGATATATTGTTGTTAAAATATGTTATAAAATGATCATACACATATGTATGAGTTCACCCAAACCTAATCACTTTTATTCATACCATATATTCGTATTAAGGAATTCATAAACTCGGATCCATCCCTGTACATAAACATATGTATGTAATGCACAAAACTAAGCTATATAACCACCAAATAAGTATATATGGACGCCCTTCCAATGCAAATTAGAGTACACAATTTATTCCAATTTTGCAGTAAACAATTGTATATACTTTACTTCTTTTTCCTCAGCCACAAAAATAAAAATGTAAACAAAAAGAACGGGTCATTAGCTTCATTAATCTCATAACAAAAATAGAACCATCCAATATACTAACAAGAAAACCAAAAATAACGCTCAACCATATTTCCCTCCAAATCATTTAATTATAAATAAGGTATTTCATTGTATTACAAAATGCAGTCACACATCAGAGAAGGAGAATAATAAATAAACAAACAAAAATCACACTTAAAAAAATAAGAAATGGCAAAAGCTATCATTCTCCTCTCCGCTCTTTGCGTCTTGGCTGTCGCCAATTTCGCCGTCGCCGACTTCGAAATCTTCGACGTCGAAGGCAAAGTCTTTTGTGATACATGCCGTCTCGGTTTCGTCACCTCTCTCAGCAATACCCTTGAAGGTACTACTACTAATTTTATTACTCCTTCTGTTTCATTTTATGTGACACTTTTCATTTTCTGACATTGACGTTTATAGGTGCCACTGTGCGTTTGACATGCAAGGACATGGAGACACACAACGAGACGTTTACAACTGAAGGCAAAACGGATTATATTGGCAAATACACATTGACAGTTGAAGGTGACCATGAAAATGACATTTGTGAGGTTACTTTGGTAAACAGTCCAAAAGATGATTGCAAAGAAATTGTTCCAGATATGGTTAACAACAGAGTTATTTGCAGTAAAAATGTGGGGATGCACAACGCTGTTCGTTTTGTTAACCCATTATTCTTCCAAAAGGACAAACCTATCAATGGTTGCAGAGAACTTGTTGAGGAGATGGAGCTTGTTGATCTCTTGATTCTTGAAAATGACAAAGAAAAGAATTAAGAGAGAATATATATAGAGCTTTTGCATCTTTCATCATTTATTTATTTCGCGATTTTTTTTAAGAAGAAGAAGAATAAATCTATTATAATTTCTCCTCGATGTGTAACTCAACATGGAAAACTTTTAAAAAACTCCGTGATTTTCGAATGAGAAGATCATCAATAATAGCTTCTTAGAAATTTTTGTGTTTGATTATCAAATCGTTTTCTATCTTCTTTTTTTCTTTTTCTCGTTTCTCACCCGATGTTTGATATATACATCAATACTGATTGGTTAAAAAGTCTTCTCTAATGATAGTTTTGCTATTTCTACACTGTATAGCCACCCATCAAAATAATACTTGATAAATACATTTTTTTTTGTATATAAAAAATTGATATACATATATACAAAATAGTGTATATTTTTTTGTATAATGTTTGACTAGTGCATGTAATTTTTTTGGGCACCCAATTAAATGTATAATTTTCCAAGATCTTTTCCATACCGAGAATTGAACTCGAACCCCTCCATACCAGGTATGAATTGAACTCGAAACCACCTCCCCTTTCTTCGACTAGTTTGTTTTTCTGTATATATTTACTATGACATGATTTCACAGATAATCACTCAATTAATTATTAATTGAGCGATCATGATCATGCGAAATTAAGCCTTTTTGCACAATTGGATTCTCGTGTCAATAAATTATCTTTCATTGAAGTTAGCATATTGAGAAACAGATAGAGAGAACTAAAGTACATATATATGAGAAAAATCGTTAGAACTATCATAGATGTTAGATTCTGAAAAGATAAATTTTAAAAGCGTAGAGATTTTTGTACTCTAATAAAAACTTAAATGTTGAAAGCATCATATTAAAATCCTAGATTCGAGATACTAGCCTTATTCGTTTTTATTAAGATTACGATATTTTAATTTGAATATATATCTGAATAATTAGAATTTTATCCATAAATCTGAACACTTTTGTTTTTCAACATTTGAAGATCCATAATTTATTTATTTGTAAGCATAATAAATATGCACTTCAAATAAAAGTAATTAAATATTAGCAAAAATATATGAATTTAATAAAATAAAATCTCTATTTGATTAAAAAAATTAAAACATTTATGTTGATTATGATGATGGAGATAGTTTTTAGTAGTGATGGTAGTAATGATTGGTGTTAGTGATTATTAACTAGTAATAATGGTGGTAATAGTTGTAATGTGGAGGTTGGTGATGTTGCATTACTGACTGACGTGATATTAGTGGTTGGTAGTAATTGTGATGGTGAAGCTGGTTGATGTTACTAGTGATGATGTTTACGAAAAATGTGTGAAGACAATGAATAGGTCAAAGAACTATCATTTGAGGTATTTCATATTTATGGTTGAACACTTGAACTCAATATATTTTATGCTTCGCATATCTTTCGAGCTTGAAACTCACTAGTACATTCTTTACTATCTATTTTGTTTTGAGACAAACAATCCAATATATATTAAAAAAATGTTATTGATGATGGAGATAGTTTCTTGTAGTGGTGGTAGCAATAATTGGTGTTAGTGACTATTAACCACTCCCTCCGTCCACTTTTATTTATCATGTTGCGTTTTTCAAAAGTCAAATTGACTAATTTTTAAAGTTAAATTAGATTACATTAATTTGATAGTTTTTAAAAAATTAGATATTCAAAAACCATACGAAAAGTACTATAAATTGCATTTTTTTGTATATCAATATGATGAAAAAATAAATTGTAAAATGTTGGTCAAAGTTCTTATAGTTTGACTCAAAAAAAGGAAATCATGACAATTAAAAGTGAACAGACGAAGTAGTAGTAATGGTGGTAATAGTTGTAATATGGAGGTTGGTGATGTTGCATTACTGACTGACGTGATATTAGTGGTTGATAGTAATTGTAATGGTGAAGTTGGTTGATGTTACTAGTGACAATGTTGATGATGATGACCATAAAACATTGCTAATTGTAATGGTGGATATGTGTTTATGTAATAAGAATTGGTTGTAATAGTGATGGTAAATGTGTGAAGATGATGAATAGGTCAAAGAATTATCATTTGAGGTATTTCATATTTATGGTTGAACTCAATATATTTTATGTTTCGCGTATTTTTTTAGCTTGAAACTCACTAGCACATTCTTTACTATTTATTTGGTTTTGAGACAAACAATTCAATATATATTAAAAAATTGTTAATTCACTATACAATTGATGGTTCTTTTTGTTATTACCATACACATCTCTATTTGATCATTTATATAAGCAAATTTCAATTAGTATTTTTGAATCGTTATCAAGTTGAAACAAACAATAACAATATATTCAGTAATATTTATAAGCATGATTCAAAGAGGATAGAATGTGTATAAATATTACATTTACCTTATTAAATAGAAAGACTATTTTCACAAAACCTCGATTCGAAAAAGCAAAAAATATGTATGAAGATATAAGTTGGTAAAAGATAGAGGACCAAAAAAATTACTACTTAAAATAAAATAACATGCATGGTTTACATTTTTTTTTTAAATGGCACCACTCCCCCACTACTACGTAAAAACTATAAAATACACCCCTAAAGATTCTCAACCAATCCTTTTCACCACATATATTTTAGTGATAGTGTGAGAAAGAGTTGTCAAATTCTCACTAACTATTCTCCACTTGCTCCCCATTCACCCTTTCTCTCTCTAGAAAAGAAGAACCCTTAGCGTAAACTCTGCGAACCGAAGGACCCCAAAAGGCTTTCAATTCAATGGCTAACAGCAATCTTCCTCGAAGAATTATCAAGGTTTCTTCTTCCTTCATGTTGATCTTCCTCTTTTTCGCTCGATCCATATCGATTTCATACATAAATTTTGATTTTTTTAATCCATTGATGGCTTTGATCACTTCATTCGGTAGGGTTTATGATCTAACTTCGGTTTAGCTGATAATTTATTATTCTCATCTTACAGGAAACTCAACGTCTTCTCAGCGAACCTGGTAAATTTTCTGGAATTTTTGTTTTGAATTTTTCTTTTCGTATAGCCGTGTGGAATTTTGAGCTTCGTTTATGAGTTTTGAATGCTCTGTGATGTAATTTGTATTGTTGATTTCAGTATGTATGAGTTTTTTTTTATTGAAGTTTACAGTAAGTGTTGATGTATATTAGTTATGGTGGTAGTAAAGGTTTAGGAGGATCTAATGCTGATTTAACTGTGGTGCAGCGCCTGGGATAAGTGCGTCGCCGTCTGAAGAAAATATGCGATACTTTAATGTCATGATACTTGGTCCAACACAGTCTCCATATGAAGGTAATGGATAAGCTCAAATTATAATATTTGAGTAAGCAGGGAAATATGCTTGCAGCGTTTAGTTGGTTTTGTTGATCGTCGTATTGTTTGGTTGGTGCGAATTGACTCCTTTATATTGGCTGGTGTATTGTATTGGCTAAAGTTTGTCTTTGTTGCTAGTTTTTCTTTTGTTCTAGCATTTTACTTGAACATTAATTGGCCCAAACCCTCTAATTTGTTCTATTCTCATTCTTTATATAGTCTTGGGCACTTATCTACCTTTTCCGTAGCTGCATACTAAATGAACCAATCATGAAAACCGGGTAATTTTCTGGACTAATTAATCCTGCAGAATATGAAGTTAACATGACTAGTTTATAACACTACTGATGGTGAGATGGGAACTGCATTTGGAAAATTTAAAGTAGTTACATAAACTTACATTTGCAACTCCCGGAATCCCGGTAATATGAGCATCACTGTATGCATGTTTGTTATGAATGTCTTAATGTTGTTTGGATCCTCAGGAGCATAGCAGAAAGCTGTCTGCTCTTACTTTAAAATATCGAATATTGTTTAGTAGAAACTGTTGCTAATAGCTAGCATTCAGCTGCAAGACACCCATCAACTACCTTCTAATGTTTTTGTGATAATGCATGTGCAGCATTCTTTTCTTTTAGCTCTTCTGATTTTCCTTTGTTTTGTTGAATAATGATTTAGAGGATACCGCTAGAGGTGTATTTTGAACAATATATGTTCTGACCGCAGTACACGTTTTCCCCTCGTTTTCTCCTTTTACCTAATCTCCTTACCTTCTTTGTGTAGGAGGTGTCTTCAAGCTCGAACTATTTTTGCCTGAAGAGTACCCAATGGCTGCTCCTAAGGTATGTACACACATTAAGGATTGACAATTTTTCTGGCAATGGATGTTTTAACAAATTCCAGTTGATGTTCTGGATTTTTGGTTCTTGAAATGGTATCTCAGAGCTTTGGAATGGATAAAGATTTATTTGTTTTTGACTGATATTTTCTGAAAGCAAATATCAAGATACAGTTTAAAATGTCTTGTAATCGACATGGCTGTTGCAGTTGTTGCATATGTATTTTTCCTTGTTTCGATTTCCCTTTTATAGCTCTGTTTGGCTCTTTTTTATTATTTGTTGATATTGCCATCTCTCTCCTGGTGGAGTGTTATATCTCAATTTGAATATTTTCACTGGAAGTTATAGTTTGATGTCTATGTTTTTATGTCTGGCAATATGTTGCGACATTTTAACTTCCTGATGTATCATTCTGGAGTTGAAACTTCTCAGATGTTAAAACTTTGCTGCTTTCTTTTACACTGTTAGTATCTGTTATTTTATTTTTTTTGGTCAACTAGTAACATTTTCATTCAACCAAAATTATCCATACAAATCAGCAAGCTCTTTTTGGACTTAGGAGCTAGCTCTCACAGAACCTTGCTATACAATTTAGCTAATTCAGGTAGTAACCTATCAACTATGTAAAAGAAAACATTTAACTAGGATATCCTATTAGCTGTTCCAGATGAGGCTTTAACTGTGGTGTCTTTGGCCTTCAATGTGCACCTGTATGGCAATCTCCTTTAGTCTCTGTGCTGTGCTCGCCCTTGTGGTAGTAAATCTTCTTTTGTTTCTTTCAGTCCAGATGTTGTAAATGGTTGCTGCAAAACAAAATCCCAAAATTCCAGCTCTTGGTCTACTATTCTTGATCCTATCTATCATTCATTTGACTTCCCAGTCCCAGCTGCCTAGCTGTCTGTTATAACCTAACCAGTTCAGTATTGCTGTCCATATATAAGAAGAAAAAGGACAGGTCTAATAGAACAGGTGATCAAAATTCTCCATTTCAGCACTCTGTCCACAGTTGATAGTTTCCTCTGTAATGCCATCCACAAAATGAATTGATGCCTTGGCAACAGACCTTTGACCTGCACCAAATGTTTTCATTCAACTGGGGTGGTCATAGTAAAAAGTATGTACCCACACTATCCACAGCTTGTCCTTTTTCTGTCCTAGTGCCCATAACAGTTTAGATAGAGCTGCCTTGTTCCATATATGCCCATCAATCACACTTAGTCCCCCTGCTGCCTTGGGCATACAAACTTTTTCCCGTGCTACCAGTGTTGTCTTTGAACAATTGTTGCTACCAGTCCAGAGGAAGGTCCTGCACACAATTGTCCCCATTGTTGTAATCTTCTCTGGCAATAAAAAGATGTGTGCCCAATAAGTCTGCATCTCAAATAGGACACTCTTTATGAGTTGAAGTCTGCCACTATAAGTAAAGAATTTTGATGTCCAACATTTTACCCTAGCTATCATTCTCTCAACTAGGGTAAACACTGATGTATTGATAATATCTGTTATTTACTGCTGCCTAAGTGAATATGTTAGGTGAAATGCTTATGTAGTTTGTACTTTTTTCTTGACAAGGAAAAGAAGGTAAAAATCTATCTGGCAATTTGATCATGATATTTGTTAATAGATGCTCAAGCTTGATGTGAGATGCATTGACAAAGAAGCTCATGACAGTTGAAAAACTTAGAGACAAGCCTATTGATCCAGGATCATGTTTCACAACCTTGTACATGTTAAGGTTGCTTTTCTAGGAGTACTGGTTAGATGGCTGTTTCCCCCACATTCTGCTTCCATTTATATGCAGTGTGGGGTTGTGAAAATATAGTACACTTGGGCTACCTGGATATGGTTTTACTGGAACTATGAGTCAAGATACATGTTAGTGCTGAATAAATAAAGTACTAATGATCAAAATTATCAAAATATTGTGATGTTTAAAGTCTGTTTCTCTGTGGCAGTGACAATGTGCAAATACCATTGGAACTTTCATCTAGGAATTTGATTTAAACCCAAATATATAAATGATCAATTTGTTTTGTATTATTGACTAGTTTGATTCAGGACTCTGATTAGATTTTTCTTCTGGAAAATGATTTGATTGTCCATGATCAGGATATCAGCTTTTGAAGGAAATTAACTGGTCGCTATAGTGATTAGGCAAATTGTTGCTCGTGTTCTCATAGACTATTATTTTTGTTGCTGAACTGCTCTTCATGGTTGACATCTTTTAATCCCGTCTTGTCTAATCTCAAATTTAAATCTCACGTTCTTGTAAGGTTTATTCAGACCGCTTTTGGCCACAGTTGTTTGTACCTTTGGTTTCAATTGAACTTATAAGTGAGATGCTTGTTTATGAACTTTGCAAACCCTATTTCATTTGGCTTACATGTATTGGCATATCCTCTGTTCTTCTCTTGGGAACTAGGTTGCAGCTTTGGTTCAGCCATTAAACAGAATTGTGATGAGATTTATTATTTGGGAGTAGATTTTTCTACCAAAAAATTTAGAATCCTGGGGGCTGAGAAGGATAGGACTAAGAACACCCGGGTTGTGAGAAGAACTGTTTGTCAAATTTGGATTTGCTGCTGTAATTCTATGTTTTTTAATTTAGATATTCTAACAAATATGACTTAGGACAGTGGTTCATACGGACATGTTCTGTGTGAGGGTTTCTTGGATTTATTATGTTTAGTTGGTATTCAGACTTGCAATCCATTGGATCATTGAAGATAAAGGATGTCATGACCTTAATTCTGCCGTGGACACAGTTACACAGTCCTTAAAATGCCTAGGGTTCCCTACTTTATTTGTAGATGCATGAAGATACTAAATCTGGAAAGACTGTTGGGGTAAAATATTGCCACTTTTCCTGGGTGCTTTTCATGGTAGGTTTTTAGATGAATTAGTACCTGGTGTTGCTTAGCTTTTTGCTGGAAACTTACTTTTCCATATGATTCTGGACTTCTACTGAAACATGACATGTACCCTTGATCTTAATAATTGTAGATTTCACTTTTTTTTTGTACGCATTTAACCTGTTGTAAAGTTTTGCTATGCATATAGTGTCTGTTAGTCATTGATCAATTTGCATCCCAACAGGTTCGATTCCTCACCAAAATCTACCATCCGAACATCGATAAGGTCTGTTGTCCTTATCAACTTTTTCATATCTGTATATAGATATAAGCCATAAAATACCTTGCTTATTTATGCCTTTTGATGTGAAGCTTGGAAGGATATGTCTTGATATTCTTAAAGACAAATGGAGTCCTGCTCTTCAGATCCGTACAGTACTTTTGAGGTATTAAATAATATATCATGCCGTGAAATATGTTTCTCATCTCTGTGTACATCAAAAGATGCAAGACTGATGAATACTACGAAAATGAGAACCAGATTCTTTTAAGGTGTTAGAAGTTTAAAAAGTTTACTACTGTTTCAGCATTCAAGCACTTTTGAGTGCTCCAAATCCGGATGATCCACTGTCTGAAAACATTGCAAAGCACTGGAAGTCAAATGAAGTTGAAGCTGTTGAAACGGGTAAGTTGTGTTCTGGTCTTTCAATGTTGAGCTGCAAAAGTAGTAGAAAATTAACATCTTTTGGTTATGCAAATTTGTATACACATTCTTGTTCAATCCTTAATTTGACTTTCTTTTTTCTTCAATGATCCAGCTAAGGAGTGGACACGCCTATATGCTAGTGGTGCATGAAGATATAGCAACGAAATATTCAAAATAACAAAAATCATGGAATGTAATCAATATTGACTGGCTTATCAATATGACGCCCGGATAGCACCCTTGAAATTGTATAATTGAACATGACACCCTTTGGTTTTTTAATGTTCAGGAATGAACTTTGTTACAACAAAACTGGAAATGGTAAGGATTTTGTCACTGCAAAGAGTAGTAAATGATTCAGATCTGTGGGTTGGAATTGGAAACTAGTGTTGCTGCAGCTGCTATCAACCTCCATAGATTTGTTTCAGGAAATTGAATTTGCGAAGGGAAATCCTTTGTTTGACCCTTTTTGTTCTTTCTTTCTTTCCCGCCCTATTCTGCATTGTTTGTTCGGGTTCTGCATGTTGCTTTTTCTCCTTTTTTCAGATAAATTGTCCTTCATTCAGCCTTTTTGTCCTACCAGTCCCAATCTAATATGGGTACATAAACCCCAAAACAATGTGAAACGACGATAATTGAACTGTAAATATGCACCCATGGGATTTTGTCTGGTTATATTGTCAAGGACAAGTAGGTTTATAAGGTCTACCATGACTATAGTGGATGTATTATCTATTGGTAGTTCCCCTGGTTTGGTAAAAGCACCTTTGCTATATTATTCATATTACCTGTCCTTTTCAAGTGATTAGGCTTGTCAAGGGAATGACATGACTAATCTTAAAAGTACAATAAGGGTCCATTTGGATTGGTTTAAAAAAAATAGCTTTTAAATCAAAAATAAAAAGTCAACTTGAAATAACTTATAAGTCAAAAAATAAATAGTAGGGGAGACTTATTTTTGGTTTTTGACTTGTTTTAAGTCATTCTTAATCTTGGCAAACACTTCTAAACTTATTTTAAGTTATTTTTGACTTATTTTAACTTATTTTTTATATTTGTCAAACATTTTCAGAAGTCAAAAACTGACTTAAAAATAGATTTGATCAACTTTTAAGTTAATCCAAACACCCTCTAAATTGCAATTGTTATATTTTAAAAAAATTTGTTCACGTAATTTGACGGATTAGACTATTGTCTAATTTCATTTATAGTCAAACTATAGTTTATTAATTGAGCATTTAAACATCTGATAAAGCATTTTTATTTAATCTTTGAAATTTTTAGTTGCGTGTGTATTGAAATGTTCCTCATTTACTTAAGCTGAAAATCTTAGACATGTCGTAATTAAAGATCACATATTACATGTTTTAGAGGCAACTGATAAAAGTATTTGTGGCAATTATTACTAGATCTTAGCAAAATAAATGCTACAACAAAAGTTGCTAATAATCCTAAGCATAACTGCGACTAGAGAAATATATATTTGAAAGGCAATAAATGTATAATACAAATTTTTAGTAACGATTAGTCTTTTAGCGGGACTAACTAAAGCTGCCACTATTAAATACTTTATGGCGACAAATATAACTTTTTCCGGCGACTAAACTTGCCGCTAGGTTGCCACAAACAAATACTTTTAGTGGCGACAAATATAACCTTTAGCGGCAAGAGCAGTTGCCACTAATAATTTCATTAAGTGGCGACAAAACGAACAGTTGGCGGCGACTGACATTGCCACTAATACTAACTTTTAGTGGCAACAATTATAACCTTTGGCGGCGATGGTAGTTGCCACCAATAATAACTTTTAGTGGCGACAATTATAATCTTTTGCGGCGACAGAAATTGCCACTAATAACAACTTTTACTGGCGAAAATCGAACTTTCGCGGCGACTGTAGTTTCCACTAATAATAACTTTTAGTGGCGACATTTATAACTTTTCGCGGCGACAAAAGTTGCCACTAATAATAACTTTTAGTGGCGACAACTATAACCTTTAGCGGCGATAGAAGTTGCCAGAAATAATGACTTTTGGTGGCGACAATTATAACTTTTCGCGGCGAAAAAAGTTGCCACAAATAATAACTTTTAGTGGCAACAATTATAACCTTTCGCGGCGACAGAAGTTGCCACAAAAACTGACTTTTTGTGGCGACAGCTATACTCTTTAGCG
Source organism: Solanum acaule (assembly GCA_036250505.1). NCBI lineage: Eukaryota > Viridiplantae > Streptophyta > Magnoliopsida > Solanales > Solanaceae > Solanum > Solanum acaule. Next base: position 13,286 of record JAJOOR010005929.1, on the reverse strand, counting down.
GCGACTGTAGTTGCCACTAATAATTACTTTTAGTGGTGACTAATATAAGCTTTAGCGGCGACTAAAGTTGCCACTAAAATTAGTTTTGGTGGCGACTAAAGTTGCCACTAATATGAACTTTAAGTGGCGAGCTTTTATATCTTTTAGCAGTGACTAAAGTTGCTACTAATGCTTACTTTGTAGTGCTAGTACATCTTTTAGCGGCGACAATAGTTGCCACTTCAGTTTTTGGTTGCGACTTGTGCTATTTTGCAATTAATGCTAACTTTTAGTGGCGATATAATTGATCTAATGCTTTCTTTTGGTGGAACTATAGTTATTTCCGCTGCGTACTTTTAGTGGTGATTGGTATATAGTTTAGGTCAATTTATTAGCGGCCACACTACTTTTGGGGAGGCGGTGATGAAGACAAAAGAAAGCTAAATCATAAATAAGCTCTACCAAGGATTGCCAAGCATTTGGTACTGAGTTTCCTCCTCCCTTTTTAGTAACAAAATAAACCAAAAGTAGGACCAAACTGAGAGTTAGTAGCATAAACAGTTCTCAGTGAAAGAGGTCTCGAGGAGAGGTACGAAGTCACTCGACTGAAAGGAGAGGAAGAAAAACCAAGCTCAAGCTCAATGGCATTGATCACACCTACGGCCAGAAGAAAGAAAATACCTAGCGCCCCGGTCCCTCCATTGACTGACTGGCTTAGAGGGCATTCCGCACAATGACCAGTGCAATTCGCGCATCTGTCGATAGAGGGTTCAGATAAAGTAAGTAGCTCGCAAAGAGGGAGTTCCCTGGCTGGTACCAATAGATAGAGCTACTAGTAAGATAAGGTACCACTACCAACACGAAGGAAAGCAACTCGAAAAAAAAAGCACTGCTGAAGAGGGACCTACTTTCAATGCTAGTTTTGAGTCATTTAGTCTTAGTCCTACTTTTATTGCAAATAATAGTTACACTTTTTGTCGACCTACTTATTATAGGACACAATTATTGCTACGAATATCAACTTTGTGGAGACAAACATAATATAATCTGCATCGTTCAAGTCAAACTTTACTAATTTGTGTAAGTCATGACCTGTGCCATGTCATGAAAGTAGAGTGAATAGAAATAAAAGCAAATAGAAAAGAAGGATTATGACGTTTGGAGTTACTATAGTGAAGCATCACAGTAAAAATTTATCCATACACGATATTAATAAAAATATGACATACATCTTTATATAAAATAGGGTTATGGCACAAGTACCCCTTAGAATATGATCAAAATCTCAGAGACACATCTTAATTAAATTAAAGTTCTATTACCTTCGAATTCATTTTTTTGTAATTTTGTACATTTTTTTAGCTTACGTGGCACATAAACATCTCTAACGCGTCTCAAATATGTGGAATTACGAAGTGTGCCACATAAGCCAAAAAATATATAAAATTACAAAAAAAATGAGTTAAGGTCCTTAGTATAGTTAATGTGTGTTGGTAAAATATACCATAAATATAATAAATTACAGTTGAAAATAAAATGACAAAAAATGAATAAATAATCTTAGACTGAGGCGCAGATATTTCACTCTCTTAAGGAGATTCAAGTCCACTGTGGCATAATCTACATTGATGCAGCAGTATATCTCTTGATTTGTCCCTTCCAGGATACAACAGTCCAACAACGTCATACAACCCAAACAACTCCGAATTAGTTGAAGAATCTAAAGCTCCACAAAAGAACACACTACAAGATATGTGTGTTTTAGTGACAACGTTTTGTAGCAACATTCATAGTTGCCACAAAATGTATGGTTTTTGTGGCGACACAAAATGGTTGCCACAAAACATGATAGTTTTAGTGGCGAATTATATTATCCCTACTAAAAAGTATCATTTAGTGGCGACTTTCCTTAGAACGCCACAATATGTGTCTACAAAAATATGATTGAAAAAGTATTTGGTGCGACTAAAAAGCAGTCGCCACAAAAACATTATTTTAGGTGGTATTTTTATTTAATATGGCTTCGATGAGCTATATTAATAGCAATAAGAAGTGGAGTTAGGGGTAAAGATAGTTTTTGAGGAGTAATATATGTCATATTGTTTGTGATATTGGTAACCTTATGTTGTGCCGTCATTGAAAGAATGCCATCACTCTTTTAACTAACAAGAGATACTTCCTAGTTGTCTCGCCATTCATGATATGAGAAACACTATTTGTGCAGATTAAGATAGAATTCGGTAATGCACTTCGGCTTATTGGTGTTACTATGGTTGGCATTGTTGGGTACTCTATTGTTGGCAGAATGTCATCGGTACATTCAGATGGCAACCACAGGAACACCAATAGGTCAAGGTGCATTGCCAGTGCATTATAACATTTAGTAATTGAATATTTGTCATAAAAAAAGGCATGCAAACATCTTGCGCATACCAAGCTTGTATCTCATTTTTTAGAGAGTTAACCTTCTTCCAATACCAACTTGAATCTAATGAAGGAGTGTGGTCTCATATATTCAAGTTATTTTTCATATGTACTCCATGAACCCATTTCACCCAAAAAAATATCCCAATTGTCATCTTAATGTACTGATCTGTCGCATCTAGATAGTTCATCTTAATATAACATTCAACAACCACAAGTAGTGCTTGCCTAATGTTGTCAGGACGTAGCTAGATACACAACAAGCACATCATGATAAAATAATCTTCTCATGCTGAAGAAGTAATTAATAAGAATCTTAAATGGGAGAACAAAAGAATTTGCCTTAGTTATTGTGTTAATCTGCTACTTTTAGTGGTTTAGGAATAAGAGAATACTTTATATTAGCACTTCCTTACTTACATGATCTCTTATTTCCACATACTATACAAATAAAAAGTTACATCACATGAATTTTTAATATTATTTTGAACTATCTATGGTTGCTCATTCTTTTTCATATACATTGAGGAAGTTTGTTCTTGTTTTCACTTCCCTCTATCAATGGATTTAGCATACATACTACATATGCCATGAAGCTTGATTTTTACCCCACACTAATAGTTAAGATTTCACCCTTTTGCCTAGTTCTTGGGCTAGCTGTATCTTTTTGAGATGATTGATGCAACATCTCAATTGCAAGGCTATTTGAATTATGAATATACACTTTTTATTTGTTGATATCATTATGATGATTTTTTAAGTAATTCAATGTATTTTAGTAGCAGGGACAACAAGGTTCTTAAGAAATGAGATCGGTCAAGAAGGAGCTTGAAGGCATGCCATGAAAGTTTTTTGATTGTATATATATTAGTACAATGCCACTGAAGTACTATGTCGTATATATGTCATTGACATTTTAGTAGTGGATGTATTTATAATATTTGGTCAGGGAATGATTTTATAGTTTAAATACTATTTGATGTTTTTAAAGTTATATATTATAAATTTTATAGATATTTAATTGCATTTAAATTTACTATCATTGTTCTCATTATTTATAGCGGTTGAATACACACAATATAATGCTGGACAAAAAAAACAAAATTTGATTTATTTACTAAATTTAAATTTAATTCAAAGCTGAAATGATACCTGCTACTAGTGGCTTATTTTTTTGTAGCGACAATTGTCGTTGCTAAAGTTGTTCTTTAGGAGCGAGTTGAATGTTGCCACAGACGGTATTGTAGTTTTTGTGGCGACATGTGTCGCTGCCAAAAGTACTTTTTAAGCAACAAGATAAATGTCGCCACTGATAGATAGCACATGTATTGTAGCGACAAGAATCGCTACTCATACGTTTTAGCAGCAATATAAAACTTGCCACTATTTAGATATGGCTTTTGCGGCGACTATGTCACCACTTAAACCGTCATTTTAGTGGCGACCTAACTAAAATGTTCGTTGTAAAAATATTATTTGTGGCATAATTGTTCACCTTTAGCGGCGACAAATGTCGTCAAAAAAACCTTTTATTGTGGCGACTCCATATTGTCATCACAAATAACCTTTTGTTATGGAACTACTAGCTACGGCACAATTGTCGCTGCTATATGTTTTTAGTGGCGACTTTTGGGGTATTTGTGGCGACATCTATCGCCACAAAAACACAGAATTCTTGTAGTGACACATTCCTTCAACATATAAATACTCTCATTTGTATAGTTAATATAGTTGAAGACTTGTAATATTTTCTTTGTCTCAATTCTTTGTTTCACTACACTAACTCAATATTCACAATATAATATTACTCATCTTTTTCATTCTATATTTCCTTGTACATCTCTTGTTGTATTCAATTCAAAGAAAGATAATCATTATTTATAGAGGGGAGAAAATCTTCCTTGTAATGAATAGAAAGATAATGGGATAATTAATAGAAAAACTGAATAGCCTATATGTTACAAGAATAAAGATGAAGAGTTGGTGATTGCATGAGTTACTTTCTTCCACAATTGATGAGAGTAAAGACATAAATGTAATGTCCACCAATGAAAATAATGTGACATATGCTATATTTTGGCAAAAGGGTTTGGTGGATCATTGTTCTTGTATGCATTTGTATTGTGAACACTTATACTTAATCATTTGTCAACTGAACTCTTAAGCTCAATTAAAATGAATCTTTTAAACCCCTACAACCATGTGTGTAGATCACTCTCCTTTACGTAAATGATATGTCATATCTACATCAGATATATATTAATGTCATGTCATAATTATTTTTAAAATTATTAATCAAAATTGTTTAATAAAAGGCAAAATAATAAAATTTAAATTTATTTTTTTAAATAAAACTCCATACATTCTCTCCCATTCCCACTATTTCACGCCAAAGTTGTCGCCGTCGTCGTCATTTTTACCGGCGAAACCACTCATATTCTCTCCCTCATTTGCATGTATCTCTGTTGCACATATCACCATTTTCCTTCCCTTCTCCAACCTCCACAAAATCAAAAACTAAAGCCACCGCACCACCAGATCGGGCTGAACACCATTACCATTTTCGTCTTTATCTCTACCGCACACTATCACCATTTTCGCCGCCATGATTAGAACACCGACCTTGTTCTTCCTTTCGCTGACCAGCCGCGCCTCTCTCTCACACTCCACTACGTATCAGTGGTCTTCGGCGAACACCACCAGTGTCGCTCTCTCCCTCTATCGGTGAATTAGTGGACTCAAGGAGGTGTCCTAGATCTGCTAAATAGATGACAACAGATTGTGGAAAAGAAAGAAAAAGGGGGTTGGGCAGGGGTTGTAGATGGCTGAAAAATAAGTGTAATGGGTGAAGAAGAAGGGGCTTTTTAATTAATTGTTTATAAAATAAAAATAAAAATTATAATGTTCAATATTTTTAAGTAAAAATGTTATTCACTCGCCTTAAGAGGCATGTAGTTACACACTTTTGCCAACTCACACATCCTAATGTCACATAAGTCTAGTCAACGGTCAGAGGAGTTTGTTAAATAGTGTTTTATTGAGTTTAAGGATTCAATTGACAAATGGGTAAGTAGATAATGCACAATAGAAACTTATACAAGTATAAGGGTCCATTAGAACCTTTTGCCATATATTTTTATTAATATTAAAATGTCAAACTAACAAGGTGTGTGTTTGGTAATAGTCTAGAAGGTACTTGTGTCTTATCCTATAAAATATTATAATTAATTTATTACTTCAATTATAGTATTATCATGTTTTAGATAATTATTCTTTTAGAATATTGTGTTATGTTATCTTAACATTTTATCATGACTTCTTCAGTTTTGTTATTTTCTTTTTTGAACTACTTTGAGTATATTTCTTTTTAAGTCGATAGTCTATCGAAATTAATTTTCGTATCTCCAAGTATATTGTTATTGTATGAGCTATATATCCACGAGAGTAACAATTACATTTTATAGAGGGCAATAATGAAGGATGATTTGAATTCGAATGTGTCATACTTCGTACATAATCTCTCACAAGTCATGTCAATCTCTCCCACGTCATTGAATAGGGGGTAGACGTGTGCAAAAATCGAACACATCTATAAATTGAATCGAAAAAAGTGTTTTGATTTATTGCTATTGGGTTATTGGGTTAAAGATTTTTTGATGGTTTTATAAGAAAAAATATCTGGTTATCGATTCGGTACTGATTTTTAATATTGGATCATTGGGTAAACTGATTGTCCATTAAGACTATAGCATTTTACTACTTTTATCTATACATAAATATTAAATATTAATTTCAATATCTAACTAGTTATGTCTTTATCATTTAGCCTTCAATTCATACTTCACTGTGATTTTGATTTCACAACTTCACATTATACAACCCGTCAAAACCTAAAGCAAAAACCATATTCCTCTTAATTTCTCTTTACACATGTATGGTTCTTTTCATGTTTGTTATTATTGTTTCAATTTTATGAGCATTTGTAAAGTTACATTATTGTCTTGTCGCGTCAAATTTATTAGAGAAGTCATATATTTATTTTATAAGCATTTTCTTATTAATTAAACCGAAAATCAAATCGTTAAGGATCAAAACCGATAAAAAAATATCTTATTGATTTGGTTATTGATTTAGCATATTTAAAAACTGAAAACCAATAAACAAATCGATAATACATAAAACCGAACCGAATCGACCGATGCTTTATTGGTGGTCATGTAGCTTATATTATCTTTTTTCTTGTCCTAATGCTCCTTGTTCTGCTTTTTCCCAATACATCTTTCAATACGTGTGGTACTTTTTTTCCCGTAAAAAAAAAAACTTATCCGAAATTGATTTATGCATCAACTTATTTTAGCTAATTTAATACTTATAGTTGAATATCAAATTGAGGTGTTGCTGTTAATTACGCAAAAAAGTGTCTTAATAACTATTTTTTTGTCTTAATTTATAGCAATTTATTTTTAGTTTGTCTCAAAAAGAATATCATATATTTCTATAATTAAAATCAATATAATGTTAAATATCTCTTTTAGCTTTACCAAAAAAATTCATAGTCATACAAATATTTAAAACTCGATAAAGATGCCGATAGTAGGGACGCAGCCGTTCTCTTAATTACAAAAAGAAAACAAAAAAAATGTCAGAGGATACAAGGTGGAGGTATTAGCTTTAAGGTATACAAGTAGTGATATTTATAAAAAAAAAAAATGCAATAAATAAATAAATATAACTATAGTACATAAAATAATATTTTTATAAGTTTAAAGAATATCACGTTTCCCCAGCCGAAAGGTATTTGTCATTTTCAGCCGCCCAAATATTTTTTTTGATTACATTTAAATACTTACCTTTTTGCATTTTAGTTTAGTATATGGGCACAAAATACTTTGTCTTGGACCCTCCATGAGCTAATTATTGAGAACAAAATTACCCCTAATCATATGTTTATATCGATTTGAGCTTGATTAATTTAGATTCTTACTGAATAGTTTTGGTTAAAAAAATTAAAGAAAGACGACTTTATTTTTAAGATTCAATTAGAATTCGCTTGTTAAGATAATATAATCCCTTTTTTTAAGAATTACTCTTTGTCGAGCTTTATCCTGTCCGCATTTCCTTGTGTTTTGAAGAGGAAAAAATATTCTCTCTATAGTCTTTCTTTGGAATTATCTAAACAGGGCGATCCTTCCATTCCGTTTGCTTTAGCAACTTATCGTAAGGTCTCCTCACCAAGAGCTCCCCGACAACGACAGAGGAAGCAACATGTATGCTATGGCGGAGCGGTTTTTCTTTCACAATAAGACCTAGACGACTATCCCTACCTTCGGTACCTTATGAATTTACGTCCATCTCTGATCGGGGAATGACAAAATACTTATATGATTACAAGTTAACTCAATTGGTAAAAATTGAGGATTTGTATCTTAACCTCAGTCACAAATTCGAACCTTACACCAATCGAACTAACTTTGATATTTAAGTAGACAAGAGTAAAAAGACGAGCTAACCGAGTTTCAAAAGCTTCAATTTCACTACACAATTAACTCCAGAAATGTTTCTCGTCAATTTAGAAAACATAAAAATACTTATCATTTTACCAAAATATTTGATGATACATGTACATAGTTAGCCTTCTTGATAAATTCATACCATGGACTCTTTTTTTCTTTTTGATGACAAGGGAAACTCGCAGTCGCTACCCTTTGGATGCGCACAGGATAAAATCTCCGCTCCAATATAATAGCTCGCAAATCACATAGGAGAGGTAACCCGCACTAGGCAAGCCTGGTGCGACGAGCTCGACCTAGAAGACAAACCCCTTGCTTTCGCTGGCAAGGTGTTTCGAACTTGAGACATCCAACATGAAAGTCTCACGCTTAAACCACTAGGCAAAATTAACATTTTATTTTTCGATATCTATTTTTAAATATTTTCAAGATTTGAATATTTGTTCAAAATCTCTTACAAAGTCAACAAAATTCCCATAGTCATACAAATTAGAAATATATAGACAAAAAATGAGCTTACGACTGACAAGTCGGCGCAAATATTGCACAATTTTCATTATTATTGGGAGTGGGGACTCTTTGGAAGTTGGCAAATTAAATGCTTACATGTGATTTTTTTACAATGAAAAAAAGATGAAATCTTAAAAGTATAACCCTCTAGAAGAGGGCAACTTTACTCAACCCACATACAAATAAAGACAACTTATTGACAACTAAAATGGGAATAAGTTTATCCCAAACTTATCCAATTTGCAAGTACATGGGATATGTTTCGGAGGTAGGATAATTCAAGATTAAGTTTGAAATTAAATTAATTAATTTCAGAATAATTTGCAGCTCAAATTTGGTGTTGTATATTGTTCACCAACAAAATGACCCGTTAGAGTTTGCTATAATAACATTCATGGTTTGTAACATTATTTCATTATAACAGTAAAGTTTCTTGAAATTAAATTTTCATGTTATATTATATTATAAGTTAATTATTATTGCATTTTGGCTGAGAAACCAAAAAATATTCAGGAAAACATCTTTATAAAAAAAATGATTGTATAGAGATTTTTATAATTGAGGTGTTCAAATCAATTTGAGTATACTGCGACTAGTTTTCACTAGTATCTGTTAACCCTTACCACCTCGCACCAGTACAAATATCACATAATTGTCTATCAAGACTTTAACATATGGAACAAAATAGTTGGTTGCTTTTACCTTTATTAGAATTGAAACTTAAAATCAAAATTCTCGACTTATTTCATTGACTACAAAGTCAACACTATATAGGCAACCCATATTCAAATGTCAAATCCTACCCATCCCCACTTAAAGCCAAGATGAGGTAGGTTAAGGGGACAATAGATTAAGGAGTGTGTGTATTTTATGTGAGTAGTAATATACAAGCATGCCTTACATTGAAAATGCTAGCTATCCCAACTACAACCTAACATGGATAAGATAATGATATTGTTCGTGAATAGAGTTATCTAATATCTATATTAATAATTGTTAACAAACTCAATAAAATAGTTACATATGTAAATGACTAGAGTTATTTGATATTTATATCGATAATTAGTAACAAACTCAATAAAATAGTCGTTTATGCAAAATGACTCGAACGCCACAAGATTTTAAAGGATGGAAATAGACAAACCATAGAAAGGGACAAGAGCAACAACCCCCCTTAAGAGAGTAATTAATTCTATCAAACCCTGACACTACCCTCTATTCACAAGACCTACCACGTCATTAGAACCGACCATCAATTAAAATTTGTGTACTTGTGACAAGCTGGAAATTTAGAATCTTTATATTCAATGACCATATTACCCCTATACCTTATCATTGAGAAACTAATATTATAGTGACCAACTTGTTATAGCCCCACACAATTAATTATACATAACGCAATGGTTAAATGGTGTACAATCAACCTTTCTATAACAAGGTCATATAATACAGCATAATAAGAAATTAAAAGGTAAAAAAATGAGAAATTTTATTGATAGAATAGTTGAGCAAAGAAACATAGTATCAATAACATCATCATATTCATCCTTCTTTCACTAAACCATAAATAGCCACCATACATCCACCCCACACCCCACCCCCCCAAACCCCCACCCCCAACTAGGCCTCCAATGGTTTTTGTATATATATAATCATATATACATGTTTATGATCCTCATCCAAAGCCACAGCCACTTGTTCATCACTTTAAAATGGCCATAAAAATCAATTTTACAATGTTCACTATTTCTCCTCACAACTTAAGTTTATACTAAGTACAGGCAGGCAGCCTCTTTTTTTTTTTTTATATAATAAGAAAAGTGATTTGAAAAGAGAAAGATTAATGGAGATGGGAAGAAGTAGGAACCAAGACAGCAATGAATGAATAAATTAAAAGGGAAAAAAGGAGACTAAACTAATCCCTCTGAAGGTTGCTGGCATTTGGCTCCTTAATGAGATTGATTATTATGTAGTAGTAGCTCAATTTTGTCATAGGTAATGGCAAGAATACCGGGTGATTGGAATGATGAGAGAACACGAAGAAGCACGATGACATTGCAATCATGGCACTTAAATACTGTAATGCCTCACCGATGATTCTAACACCTCTTGACTTGGGGAGATCATCTCCTTCACGCGGCTTCCCTTTTTGTATATCTTAAATGTTGGTACAATTCTAACATTCTCTGCATTAGCAATTGCCGGGCTATCTTCCACATCCACCTTCACACAAAAGAGGAAATGAATACAAGGTTAATGCTGTGCATATGAAATAATCAGAAATTGCGGCAAGACAAGGCATTGCTAAAAAAATTTACCTTGAGAAAATTTATGGAAGGATACTTGGTGGTTAAAGTATCTAAGAAAGGGGACATCTGCTTGCATTGTAGGTTAGATGCTGCTTTAAAATGGACCACAGATGCACCTGCAATTTCCAATATAATAATTAATCTCTGAATTGCAGAAAATGAATACGGAGGGTCAAGCTACAAGTGCAGGAAAACATACAAGGTGATGAAATCGCAGTTTGGAACTGCTCGAGACCAGAAACCAATTCCACCTCCCCACCAAATTTCATATTGTGAATGTCTTCTCCGCGTGATCTCTTTAATGCAACTTGAGCATGAAATAATGATTCAGCAACCTCAGTGTCATATGGAAGCGCTTTCCTCAAAACCTCATAATCTCTGACAGCTTCAGCCCATCTCTCAAGCTATAATCGATTAACAGTTAAAATTAATTTTACACAACGAAGGGAACAAGCAAGCGATAATATATTAATATTCTTCTAGGAACACATATACTAGAAAAGATTTTAATATGGCATGTTACCTTGGTATTTGAGGCAGCCTTTCGAAGAAGGGCTTTAGTGTAGTGTGGCTGGAAAGTGAGCGCTTGATTGCAGTCATCCACAGCTTTTTCCCACTGCCCGAGTTTATACCAGCAAGCTGCTCTATTACAATAGAGAACTGAATTTGAAGAATCACGCCTGAGACCTTCCCCATAAGCAGCACATGCTTCAGTATACCTTTCGGATTTAAATAGATCATTGCCACGGGTACGAGCCCGTCCCACCGACCTCGTATTGTTGAGAAAAACTGATACTTCAATATTTCGAGGATCAATATGTCCAGCTCTCTCTACTGCACTGATTGCACTTTCAAACCTGCAAATATCCATGATCCAACTTCTCTTACTCCCGCACAACCTTGTAAAAACTTAGCAAATCATTCTATACTGACCTTCCCATTGCCAGGTCAATCTGAGCTTGAACAAAGAACACATATGCCTCTGAAAGCATCCCAAAAATTTTTGACTGTGGTGATCCAGCAGATGGTTCATGCTTCCGAGTAATTGATAAGCTCAATTCTGCATCCTCTACTTGATGTAGCTTCAAAAGAGCTTCCGCTCTACAAGCAAATAGCTGTAAAATTCAATTTCAGTAATTCAGTATCAGCATTCAACTTTCATGCATCATTTTCTTCCACATTTGAACCACTAGTCTTGCTTTACCTGAGGAGATGCATCTGCTCCAGAAGCAATGGCTGAATTGACTTCTCTTAACATGCTTGTCCAATCACCAACTCTTCGTGCGTCAGTGAACTTGCCAATATATTTTTCCACTGCTTGCAACTTCTGCAACTCAGCTTGATCTGGCTGATGCCCTTGGAAACAAATGTGACTTCTGGCTTTCTCAACCTGCCCGAAACTGCAAGAATTAGATTGCTTACATCACAATGCAAAATAAGCAAGGTGAATTTCAAGAACATAATTCAGATAAGGACACACATGATGCTGAAACAAGCATGCAACTGGGAATTCATGAAGAAAATTATGTGTTCAACAATAGAAGTGTTAGTGGAAAAACTATCAACATCTAACTAGAGGTACATACATTGGAAAAGGAATAGAATTTAACTATTAAGCTGAAGTCAAATGGAAATAAAGATGACTACAAAAACACTTGGCCTGCTAACACCCATTTGCATTTATGCAAACAAGCGTCATCATAAGACATAAACTTGAACTAGGATGATGTTGCCACCAATTACAAAAGATAATCAATAAACCACAAAGTAAGCCACTACAGCAATCACAAATAGATTGAACAATAACACAGTGTTTCGACCGCTAAGAACCAGGAAAAAACAGTTTTTAGGGGGGTAAAACAACAGGAAAAATGGTGGAAAGATAACCCTGTGAGAAATGGGATGTCTTGTGAAAAATGGGCAGACATAAGGAATAAGTAACAGTGAAAAAAGAAAAAATTGGGCAAACATAGGGAATAAGTAACAGTAATATGTCCAGAACAATCCAAAAGAGGCCAAACCATCAACTCCAGATCGGCTGAAACAACTAGATTTGGTAAACAAGAAGGTGCATCCCCCTTGGCACAAGTGAATATCAAATCATCAAAGTTCATAAATTTTGGACTTCTTATAAGTCAAATCACACGCAGGAAGTTTTAAATTATAGCATTAGACATGTATAACCTACAAATTATTCACACATTGCCAAGATTTATGCTAATCAACAAGCAAAACATTCATAAACATTCTAAAGATTAAGACTTTATTCAACTTACCTAAGTAACAAAGATCCCAATCGATGGTGTGCTCTTACATATGATGGATCCAACCTAATGGCTTCTTCACACTCCCTCACCGCCTCCGGTAACCGCTTCAGACCGATCAACGCTGCCGCCCGGTTACAATGGTAAGCAGCATTGCCTGGAGAAATAGCTATAGCTTTATCATACAGATTTAAAGCTTCAACAAAATAACCCTTTCTGTAATTCTCATTTCCTAATCTCTTCAACTCCTCTGGATCAGTATTCAACATTCCTCTTTTCATTGTGTCTCC
>JAJOOR010005928.1:0-41359 GCA_036250505.1 Solanum acaule | reverse complement strand
CATGTTCACTATTTTCTCACTTAAATTATTTGAGGGTAAATAATTGTCATCTTAATAAATTGGAGTTAATATCTCAAAAGGTCACACAACTATAATAATTTATAGAGAAAATTTATTGAACTTTGTTTTGTATCAATAAATTAAAAAAAAAAAACCACTCTTTATCATAAAATAAAAAATAAAAAATAAAAATAGCAAAATAAATTAAACTATTTTTATACTCGAGATGTTTTTAAAAATTATTTTGAAAATTGATTAGATTCTTATGGGGAAAACGATCATCATCATATAAAATTAAATTGTTTGGTCTAATTTGAACAATTTTTATTTTTATTTTTTTGAGTGTAATAGTTTCTTAACTAATATATAAAATTGTTATCTGAAAGAAAAATTCATGTGAAAGTAAGTGGAAACTCAATTTTAATGCATTGCTTAACTTGTATTTCTGATCTCTTTCATGAGTGGATTTCCATCTTATATACTAAATTTAATTGACGGTTAATTCGTGATTTCTGTGGATGCTACTTGGTCACCAAGTCCAAGTTGTGCAAATGAAGATAATAATCTATCTTTAGGCAATATATATATATATATATATATATATATATATATATATATATGCTCTTGTTTTAGATTACTTGTGTAATGTTTCAATGTATTTTTGTTAAGAGGCAATATTTGACTTATGAATTGTTCTTAAATTCATACATCAACATTAGCATATTAGTCGGATTATAATATTTTATATTAATAATAAATAGATTAAATAACTCATATTTTAGCAACAAAAAACTATGTCTAAATAATAAGATTTGTAAGCTAATTTATTTAAATAAATTTATTAGTATAAATATAAAACATAAAATCAAAAAAATAAACTAAATGATTAAAAAGATTTGAGAGGGTATTTTTGTCTTTACCTAGATTAATCTCATGGTATTAGATCTCATGTATTACTAATACCATCAAATGGAAGGTATTAGTTATACACCTTATAATACCATGTAGGATGTATAACTAATTCATGAATTAGTTATACATAGACCCAAAATTCCTATCAAATATAGTGCTAAATAATATCACACATAATACTTGAATTATGAATTAGTTATACATAGACCCAAAATTCCTATCAAATATAGTGCTAAATAATATCACACATAATACTTGAATTATTTCTCCTAATACTCCCTACCAAACGACCCCCTTATAGTACAATTCTTAAAAGGGTTTGCAAACCGGGTCAAAAAGAATATCTAGAAGGCGAACTTAAAAAGAGAGGGTTTTTAGGGTTTAAGAGATTCTTCAGTTTTCCTGAGTCACATTTACACTTTGACGAAGGAACCATGTGGGCAGTTCGTCGAGCATCTTCTTCCTTCAAGTAATCCTATCTCTACTCAGAAATTTTCTTCCTTTTTATTAGATGTGCAGTGTTGAAGGAAATGGAGAACCAACAATATTTCCTGCATACGAAACACATCTAATTTTGCTGTAAATTTTGATATTCAGTTGTTTTTGGTGAATCAAGTATGGTTTTTGTGTTTTCCGATAGTATAATTTGGGTAGGAAGTGTTTGGTGTCTAGAAAAGGTTTGTTTATTTCAGTTTTATTAATTTCATAATCTAAATAAGAAAGAAGAATGGATGTTCTGCACTTGTATAGACTACTATATAGCTTATGTTTGGTACAGAGGAGTGTAACTTTCAGTTTTCAACAAAAACAACAACAAAGCCTAAACCACAAGCAAGTTGGTAGCTTTCATTTATCGTATTTTACCTTGAGAAATCATTTTCTGGAGCATTTGTAAGTGCTTGTTTTGGATATAATGTAAGTGACATATGATGATCATACCAAGTAAAACATAGAATATAAGGGTAACATTTTGGTGATATTTTTGAGTATCAAGAATTTACAACAATGTAGTCATGTCGGTTAAAGAAAGTGATATCGTGTAGGGAGTGTTGGAGTGTTACTTAGAATATTTATTCATCTTCTTTGTTCTCTTAACATTGCTATGTCTTCCGATTCCAGAGAGAGAGAGAGAGAGTCTTTTTTAGCTTAGATAATGGACACTTTATTAATGAAATTGGTTAGCTGCTCCAGGAAACAAGTATTTATGACCGGAGGCTCTCGAATATGTTATGCCACTTCAGATATTTCAAGTCAATGCCTGAAAGGACACAATGATGGGCTTAAAGGGGATTCCAATGTAATATCACATAGACCTCTTACATATAGAGGATTCCAAATAACGTCTCATGGTTCTCTAAGAGTATTCAGGGAAAGCCGAAGTTTCTCGTCACAAGCTGGCACAAAGAGCAGCGGAGAGGAAGATAGTAGTTCAGACGATGGATTTTCAGAGCTTGAATCTTCTACTGCAACTGAAGCAATACAAGAAGTCAACAAAGTAGACGAGTCAGTCTCTGAGCATGAGCTTTCCGAAGAGGATCTTGATGGTGAAGATGTGGAAGCACCTCAGGAATTATTGTCTGATACAGAGGCTGAAATTAACAAACGGAAGTCTCCAAGGAACGGAGTTTCTTCAGCATTATTCAATGCTATCATGGCATCACCAGCTTTACCTGTTAGTAAAATCACGGATAAATGGGTTGAAGGAAATAACGTCACACGGGTAGAAGTAGCAGCAGCGATGCTTAATTTTCGTAAAAGGCGCATGTACGGGAAGGCACTGCAGGTAATCTATCTCTTTTATATTAGATCTGATATCTTATTTAAATTTTGATGCATTTATAGGTTTTACCATCAGGATCTTAAAGTGCTAACTGTCTGCTTGTCATAAAAAATGATCATTGTGTGCTTACATTACTAGCGGGGTCATGATGCATTAATAGGTTTTCTTTTATAACATTGTAAACTGTGCTATCATTAGCCATTTTAGAAATAATGAAGCTTGAACATCAAGAAGTATCTCTTTAAATAATTTTGGATTTACCACCAGTACTTTCTCTCTTTAGTTTGAGCAACTATAAAGAAAAAACATCAGTTAATACATTTTGAT
Organism: Solanum acaule; assembly: GCA_036250505.1. Lineage (NCBI taxonomy): Eukaryota > Viridiplantae > Streptophyta > Magnoliopsida > Solanales > Solanaceae > Solanum > Solanum acaule. The sequence goes on along the minus strand of JAJOOR010005928.1, from coordinate 38,340 downwards.
AAAAACTTTTCTACTTACTCTTGGCAAAGATGGAGTTCTTTTTTCTTTCTGTAATCTCATTCCCTCATGATGGATGTTTAAGATTTATGGTCTCATTATTCAAAGTCGAAACCTATTATGAGAACTGACTTGGCTCTAATCATGGTCAAAAACAGAAACTAGCATATCAATCAATCTGTGAACTGTTTGTCAATTTGTATGAATCCTTGTAATAGTCAGTCCTTATCTTGGTTCATTCATTCCATGCTAGTAAGTAATGTATCTTTGTTAGAGTGTATCACATTGGTGGAGGGAAAAAATTGTTGTCATTTCTAAGGACTTGAACAATCCTCACCTCATGAGCTAGGTTTTTTAGTTGAGTTAGGTTATATGGTTGTTTTTTCTTACATAGTATTAGAGCTAGACCTATGCTAATTGTATTCTCCAAAATTTTGGCTTTCATTGCTAGATCCAATTGTTTTTTCTTTCACTTGTTAGGTGTTTTCATACTGCATAGCGCTCCTATAACACCTTTCCATTTCAGCCATCTCATTTTAATTCTGTGTGTACTACATTTTCATTTATCATGTCATTATAGTGGAAGATTGAAATTGGACATTTGAAGTCTCTGCATTTCAGACTAGAATCTTGTCCAATCTCAATTCACCTTAATCCTTTTTAGGGGGAGTGAACTTGAAACTGCAGCTGCGCTGCATATATCCTGTGTTTCTTCTACGCATACGTAAAGGACCATCAATAGTGGTACATCTTTTATTGATGTTCCTCTTTTTTGAGGTATCAAAAGGAGGTAGCAGTTAAGTACAAATTTTAAGCAGAAAACTTACTCCAGAAGTTGATGTTTGTGTTCTTTGATATTACTAATTGACTATTGCCTGTAAAATCATTTCGAATTCATATTTCTCTGTGAGAATTTTTCTCCTTAGAGTTTACTTGATACGAGTAGTACATGGATGGTTCAAAGTTTGGGTTTTAACTTCTTCTTTTTTTTTTGGATGAAGGAGGTTTAACTAATTTAAGACTGTTTTCCCATTACATCTCGAAATAATTCCCTAATTTTGTATGCCTTCTTTGTTTTGTGAAATTCTTGAAAAACTTGCAAAAATAGCGGTGCAGAGGAATTTGGAAAGAATACCTCCAAATACTAGTAGTAGTAGTAGTAGTAGTAGGTTATTAGACATGATATGACACAGTTACACCTTACCGAGGACCTGAGATAGGAGGTTGTGGAGGACACGGATTAGGGTAGAAGGTTAGTAGATAGTAGAGCATTGTCTCACAAGGATACTAGTAGTCATAGTATTTCTCTTGTAGTTTCTTGTTCTTTGATTTCTGTTACTATCTACCATCTCTTGTACTTTGATTATCGCACTAGTTATCATTACTGGCCCTTTTTCAGGGTGTTTTGCCATGTTTATTATAGTATTTTGCCATGATTTCTTCAATTCCGTTGTTTATTTTTTATCTCCTCTGAAATGCTTTTCCTTGAACCGAGGGTCTATGAGAGATAACCTCTCTACCTTCCAAGGTAGGGGCAAGGTATGGGCACACTCTACCCTCCCTAGACCCTGCTTGTGAGATTACACTGGGTATGTTGTTGGTATATCCAATTACTAATTTCAACTTCAACTTCAAATACTTATTTTTTTCCACTTCAACCAAATATTTTTCAAATGCCTGTATAATATTCTCACTTCATTTTTATTACTGCATACGAAATTCATAGTAATCTCCTGCTTCTGCTGCATCCTTCCTGGTCTACTGGTACTTTTGCATTGGTTTGTTTTTTCCTTTTGCCCTCTTTGTCTATTTAAGAGTGAAAATATTAAGCTGCTTTCTAGTTGTCATGTCAACTTATGTCTGCAGTAGAACACGGCTTTAGGGAGATAGTGATAAACACTAGTTCTATGAGTTTCACATTGAGGATAAAAAAACAGCTTCTAACCTGATTAGTTTGTCGATTTCTATTGTCATCATCTTTCTGTCATTCAATTATAGTAATTTCTGGCTTTTGACAGCTCTCTGAGTGGTTGGAGTCAAAAAATCAGCTCACCTTTATTGACAGAGACTATGCTTCTCGTGTTGATTTAATTGCCAAAGTCCGTGGTCTGAAGAAGGCAGAAGATTATATTGGGACGATACCAGAGTCTTTCAGAAATGAAGTTATTTATCGCACTTTATTGGCCAATTGTGTCGCTGAAGGTGATTTGAAGAAATCTGAGCAGGTTTTTAACAAAATGAAGGACCTTGAATTCCCATTAACATGCTTTACTTACAATCAGTTGCTCCTTCTATATAAGAAGACTGATAAAAAGAAGATCGCCGACGTTCTCTTGCTAATGGAGAAGGAAAATGTGAAGCCAACCCATTTTACATACAGACTATTGATAGATGTCAAGGGGCAATTCAACGACATATCTGGAATGGAGCAAATTGTTGAGACCATGAAGGCTGAAGGACTAGAACCTGATGTAACCACAAAGAGCATCTTGGTGAAGCATTATATCTCGGGTGGTCTGAATGAGAAAGCCGAGAATGTACTAAAAGAGATGGAAGGAGGAGATACAAAAGCAACTCGCTGGGCATGTCGTAGTTTGCTTCCTCATTATGCAGCTCTTGGAAGGGCCAACGAAGTTGCTAGACTTTGGCAAGTTTGTGAGTCTAATCCTCGTCTTGAAGAATGTGTGGCTGCTGTAGATGCTTGGGGAAAACTGCATAATATTGAGGAGGCGGAGGCAATCTTTGATAAGATGGCAGCAAAATGGCCAACACTGTCATCAAAGCATTATTCTGTTTTATTGAACATTTATGCAAATCATAAGATGTTGTCGAAAGGAAAGGACCTTGTGAAGCGTATGGCTGACAGTGGTTGCCGAATTGGACCAGTGACTTGGGATGCCTTAGTCAGACTTTATATTGAAGCTGGAGAAGTGGAAAAAGCGGATTCAATATTACATAAAGCTGGAGAGCAGAATCGGTTGAGGCCAATGATTAATTCTTATTTGATGATTATGGACCAATATGCAAAGAAAGGTGATATTCATAATACTGAGAAAATGTTTCACAGAATGAGACAAGCTGGATATGTTTCCCGAGCTACCCAGTACCAACACCTTATTCGGGCGTATATAAATGCCAAAGCTCCTTGTTATGGTATTGCTGATAGAATGAAGGCGGATAATATATTCCCGAATAAAGGATTGGCAAACATGTTGGCTCAGGTGGATGCATTCAAGAAGAATGCTGTGTCTGATTTGTTGGATTGATTGATGTGATATACCCTATCTTTTCTTGTGATCGAGGATCTTGCATTCCTCTAGTTATACAGCAGTCAAGTCAGATGTAGGATGAACACTACTTTTCTTTGAGATGTTAGCTTCCTTTTCCTTAACTAGGTTATCATGTTTGCTTAAACCTTCCTTTTTGTTTATGACTTTATTAGCAAATAATTCTGTTGGAGGAATTTATTGACATTGTTTAAGGTAGCTTTGATTTGAAGCCTAAATTGAAATTGAAGAGTAAAAAAAGGTCCCAAACATTGAACAGGATGGAGAAAAAGAGCACTCAACTCTTTGATTTCCATAAGCTGCAATGTGAAATAACCTCCCTTCCCTGGCCAAATAATTAGGATTTAGGATGAAATTGATAATCTTTAATGATAATATTGAAGTTCTAATGAGATCCCTTGATCTTGTTTGACATTGTTGTTAGGAGATCAAAATTACTTTGAGAAATTTTTTTTATATTTTTTTGAAAAAGTAAGGTGTTTGGCTAATCAGTTAAATTGCTTTTAAATGGGAGTAGTAAAGAAGCTAAAAAAATTTTGCTAAATGAAAAATTATTTTTTCTCAATACCAAAATATCTTTGTCATATATCATAGTGATATGATTGTGGAATGATTTTAAATTTATTTAACTTGATATTTTTTATTAGATTTAAATTATCATGTTAGTATTATATCAATATTTAATTAAATTTTTTATTTATCTAAGTATAATATTGATTGAAAATTTGAATATGTACATTTTAATTTAACAAAAACAAAATTTAATGATAAATATTTAAAATATTTTTTCTCTATGAAATAATCTTAATATTAAAACTACATTGATACTTGTTATTTTCAAAATTTGACTCTCAAAAGCACATTTTAAAAAAGATTAGTCGAATACAATCTGCTTATCAAAAATACTTTTCAAATAAATTAATCAAATTTAATTTTTTTTTCAAAAACTACTTTTAAAAATAAATAACTTTTCACAAGAGTGTCAAATATTGTCTTAATCTTAAACCAAATGAAAAGAGTAGTTAAGCTTGGATTCCATTTCACACAACTTTTGTTGTTTATTTTTTGAAGTCCTATTATTAAAAGAGGGGAATTTGATTTACATCTTCTTTCGTAATACTGTTGAATATTATGGTGTAAATTATTACATTTTGTTGTTTGAGCGATATGCTTCAAGTACCAATTAGGAACTTAAACTTTATTAGTAATTATGTATCTTCTTAGAGTCCGATTGGATTGACTTTAAAAAAGTAGTTTTTAAGTTAAAAATAAAAAGTCAAATCTAAATAATTTTTAAGTCAAAAAATAAAAAGTAGGAAGAGTCCTACTTTTGGTTTTTAATTTATTTTAAGTCATTTTTTTAACTTAATTTAAGTTATTTTTAACCTTGTCAAACACTTCCTAACTTATTTTAAATCATTTTGACTTATTTTAAGTTATTTTATATTTGTCAACCACTTCCAGAAGTAAAAAAATTGACTTAAAATAATACTTGACCAACTTTTAAGCCAATTCAAACACCTCTTAGTCTTAAAACTATAGAAATTTGTCATGGTAGGTAACCCATCAAACTTGTCGATAATTTAAGGGTTGAGATCAAAATAATTTGAATTGGGTTCAATCTCAATCCATTCAAGTCCTAACCAATTTAAGAGAATCCTCAATTGAGCCCAATTTAATCTCCAATTTCAACTCGTTTTCAGACTCTTTATTTGCATTGATGTAATGTATGTTCATATATTAAAGGTATAAATTACTATCTATTTTATATCTTTTAGGATTTATCTATTCATTTGTATCTTCTTTTTTAAAATTTTCTTTAGTTGAAATTCAAATTGTGGTTATAAAACTTAAATAGTAATAATATATTAAAATTATTGAATTAAGTGGGTCAAATTTGGCGGGTCAAGACCCAACCCGTTTTAAAGCCCATTGGAGCCCAACCCATTTGAGCCCAAAGTAAACTTGGATCGGTCAGGACCCAACCCAATTTCTATATCAACCCATTTTAATATCTTCAATTTCAACCCAACATGCCCATTTGACACCCCTAAGTAGATATATACTCCCACTATCCCTTTTTACTTGTCATTTTTGACAAATCAAGAAATAACAATATTTTTACCTATTATATCCTCAATTTATATAGAGTTAATGTTTTTGGAAAAGGTAGAACCTTTTTAATGAATAAATTGATTTAGGAATTCTATCAATTAATATGGATAAAATGGTAAAATCACTATATCAATTATTATTTTCTTAATAGGTGTGCCAAGTTAAAAATGAACAAGTAAATAGAGACAAAGAGTGTATTTCTATATCATCCACTTGATGAAATATTAAAAAGAAAAGATAAACAAAAGGGAGAACGAAAAAAAAAGGGAAAGGGTCAGTTTTTTTTTTTTTGTACTTTTATAAATAAATTATATTTGTTCTTCATTATATTTTTTAAATATATTTGTCTTTTTTAATTTTCATCCAACTTTAAAGTCATATTTGCATTTGTACTCTAGAAATCATATTTATCTCTGTTGCATTAGATTCTCATTTTCCACCTCAATTTTTCTATGTGATGCCTTACAACGAAAAAAATTCAACTAAATCTACTAATCCATTCAAACTCTTTTAACTTGCTCATTCAACCCATCAAAAAATTAAAATTTAAAGAAAAAATTACATAACTAAGCAAACATCTACTAGTGAATTACTTAACATAACTATAATTACAACTAATTACGATTCACAGCTAGTGTTTCATCCTCTTGGATGTTAATGCCCGGACTCCATTCCCTCAATTTGTATCGAACTATAACTCCCCACTCTCTTGCTTCTCTTTCTTTTTATACATATTACTCATTCTCTCTTATCTTACACCTCACCGATTTTTCTCCTAAATTCACGTAATTATATCAATCTTTCAAATTTTAAAGGTATCATTCTCCCTCCTAATCATGCTTCGCCAATTTTAGGTAACTTCTTGGCGATTTTCAGTGGGTTTTTTTCGTTTATATTTTTTTTATATTTTTGTTCATTCATTCAAAATGTTCATCAATCATCTTTAATTTTTTTAGTTAAATCAATAGATATATATGAATCATAGCTGAACAAACTTCATCAAAATGGATTACTAGAGGTATACAAGAACATGCCCAAAAATCTGATGATGCCATCTTTTTCTTTGGATAACTTAAGAATTGGAAGATAATGTAGGATATCTTGCTAATTCTAGAGTTACTAAAGAAATCAGATTTAATAAATAATATAGATTCAAGCATTGTAATGATTCAAGATGATATTGAAGATTTTGAGGTATTTATATATTTTTGTGATTTGTATTTCTATCAATACATTTCACATTACGCTGAATATGATTCTATGAATTTAGCATATTAATGTTTATTGAAGCGTTTTTTCTTTTTAGACTTTATTTGTATGTTTTTCAACAATTATATACAATTACTATTTTTATGCATCAATTATAGATATACATTAGATGTCTATCACTTAGCATTTGCATAATTTTTTAAAGATTTTTATATATGTAAATGTAATATTTGATTTGTATATTTATGCTATTTTTATCTCACATGTGAATATTTGTAATTCATATTTGTATATTATCAGCAAGTATACATTCTAGCTAATTTTTATGATCCGTCTCCGTTTTATTTTATGTGATTTTGGTGTCTAAACGGGGATCGTGAGTCCCGCTCCAAATTTTTTGAAATTGACTCTATCAAAAGGCCCAATTCAGTATCCCGAACTTGTGTTAAAAAATGAAACATAATTCAGGACTTGGAACAACTTGAATCAACAACATGCAATATTTCACCATTAAATTATCAACAAAGAAGCCACAACAACCCACAACTACGCGAAATTACCTCAAACGAACGACCCTCAACAACTTCCTATCACTCACACACGAAGCCACAACCTCCACAAACCTAGAGGTTTCGAATCACCTCAATCAGAGCTCTAACAGATGAGAAACTATAATTCTAACTTAGAACATAAGAGCAGATCGGGGTCTGCCTTTATTTAAAAAGATAGAGCAAAACTGACCTTCGCGAACGCGACTTAGAGGAACCACGAATGAAGGGTCCACAATCAACCCTTCGTGAACGTGGTCAGGGGACATGCAAACATGAAGGCCAAGGGGCCTAATCCTTGGCGAACGCAGTATGGTTAGCGTGCGTATCAGTCGGTTCGACTTTCAAGTTTATAGGTTTGACTTATTGGTTATCGGTTTGTAGAGATGCTAAACCGTTATAGAACCATTAAGATATTGACTTATAGGTTATTAGTTTATCGGTTATTGATCGTTATCGGTTCGGTTATCGATTTATCCGTTAAGATTTGACACAAAAAAAGTTCATTAAAAATCACTTAGAAATGAGGTGACAAACCATATGAACCATGCACATGAGTTCATAAGTTACATCTTGCTCAAAAGCAAACACTTTTATATTGTAGAATAACCAAGAGTTTGAGACAACAAAAAATAAAAGTAGGAAATCAAACTCTAAGTCGAGGATTTTATATACAAAATGGTATAAATATATTTATTTAATTTACTATCGGGTTATCGTTTAACCCATTAAGAAAAAACCTCAAATCGTTAAGAACCGATAACTCGATAACAAAAAAATCAAAACCTTTATCAAAACCGTTAAACCAATAACTCATTATTGATAAACCAATAACTTTTTTCGGTTCGGGTTATCAATTTCAGTTCAATTTTGAACAACCCTAGGTATGGTCCCCTCGAACACGAAGGCTAGGCAGCTAGCCTCTCACGAATGCGGCCAAGATGGCCCTTGAATGCGAAGGCAAAATGTTGCTTGCACCAGCTGATGCATATCAATTGGTTTTGGCAAACTCAAAATCTCTAACGTACTGTTCGAAATTCGTTCGAAATATCGTGCACAGAAAGGACATATGTTATATATCCTACCAAATTTGACATTTCAAAATCAACAGAGCAGTTAAAATATCCAGCCGAGGTCATGTTGATAAAAAGTGGATTTCACAGCAAAACATCTTTCCAAGTCAAAATCTGCAAGGGGCCTTAGAATTAGCCCGGGAGCCTCGAGATCCACACGAAGGATCATTCTAGACTAAACTTAATATTCCTGAGCCAACCGCGCTGATGAAATTATCAACTGGACACGTTTACTAAGAATATTGACCAAGATCAAACTTAGGCCAAAAGTTGAAAGTTAAAATGCCTACTCGTACAAATCTCATCGAAAGCCTTAGGAACAGTGCCGACCATGATACTAGCAAAAATAACCTTTCCAGAGTTGATGAGACTGTCATAATTAGATTATGAGGTCATCTTCCTGAACTTTTGATCGAAATCAACCGTTTAAGGTTCAAAAGCATCAGAACACAAAAAATCGCATAAAAATCAAACAAATGACTAAGTGATCGAACTGTGTAACACCCCGTATCCGAATCAGGACTAAATAGCAGATTCCTAAAAGTTACAGGTGCAACCCACGCCGGCCACCCACGGCCCGTGGATAGGACCACGAACTGTAGGTGTGGTCCGTGGTTGACCTGCCTAGCGACTGTCTAAGGGCCCAGGACTACAACTAGTCCTACAGACCGTAGGTCAGACCACGGTCCATGGCCAGGGTCCGTGGTTCGAAGCCCAAATTTCAAGTCCTAGTCTACCGGGACGGACCGTAGGTCAGACCACGGTCCGTCAACTGGGGTCCGTGGATGGTCACCTGACAGTTATTTTAAGGGGTAGTTGAGTCTTTTCCTAATTAATTAATTCCTATACTATGTCGTTTTGCCTAAGTTTAGAACCCCTATATAAGCCTTTTTACCCCTAAATTCACTCCATTTAATTCATTCTTCCAAATTCCCAAAAGAAAATCAAATCTCCTCTCAAAATATTCTCTTTATAGAACTTGAAGAAAAAAAAGAAGATTCAATCTAGGGTTTCAAGCTAAGGTTCCAATTTCTCCATTGAAGGCTAGCATTTGGATTCAAGGTATGGTAGTTTTCATCCATGAATCTCTTTCATTCATGTAGTCCCCAAGTTCTTCTATTTCAAAAGGTAAAATTCCCCAATTAGCTGGGGTTTTCTTCAATTACCATGGGTTCTATTGATTATTGATCTTAATGATTGAGTTATATTTTAATATGCATGAAGCGATGATTTACAATGCCTTTATGATGTCTCCCCCATGAACTTATGTGAACCCCCATGTTTTCCAAATTGTGATCATATGATGTGGGTTGTTGATTATGAAAGAGAAGTTTTATGATCTAAAGCATGAAGAGATAAAATCACATAAATTTATGATTAAATCCCTATCTAATCCTTGAATTTTAGATTTGGTGATTGAAAGTAAGCTTTAAACCTTGAAAGGGTAAAACATGAGTTTATGCATGATCTTATGAAATCTATGTAAATGTTTAAGGGTGCTTTGAGAGTGAAGTGCCAAATGATGATGTTTTATGTTGTGTTGTGAAAGGCTATTCTCATAAACACATATTAGCATGATGTGAAAGGTTTTCTCACATAATATGGATTCTTAGGTTGAAAGGCTATTCTCACCTAATTGAACCAAAGAGTAAGAGCTATCCTAATGAAACTAGCTTGGATTGGTGGTCCAAGGACACCTTTCCATGAATGATAAGAATAAGTAAGAATCGACTATTCCATGGGAATTATGCTTAGAACTGAATGGATATTGATGTGAGATGGAAGCTCTCCCGTTAGTAGAGGCCAGGTTACTAGTAACAATTTCCTTATCCCATAACCTATGTGACCCCATAGGATGATTAGCTCGTGGATCCACTTAAGCTAGAAGTTCATGGTTCTACGTTAGGCAAGTAGAACACCCATTTTCTGTGTGGGATACACCGGGTGATCATGTTATAGCTCACATGGTCTCTATGTTGGTTAAGGCTAATTTTCCCACAACAAGATTAAAAGTGAACTAAGGTTACTCAAGGAGTATCTCATATGTGTTCAAAGATTTAAAGACAATTTAGCTTACATTGACCATGATTTTATGACTTATGTTTTCTGACCTTCTTATATCATGTTTTACTTGGTCAATTGCATGTCATGAAATGAAATATCCATTTTAAGCATGTTTTAAATGTTTTTATGCATAGCTATCATATTTCGTGTATTTTTGTACTAACACATACTCTTGTCTATATTTTTCCCAAATGTAGGGTCTGACAAACAGGGTTCCCAATATTGTGGCTAGAGCTTGGACTTTGATTCTTTCCCGAGCTTGGTGAGTCCTCATTGTTTGTGGAAGGATTTCATTGTTGTAGTTTATTTCTTGTATTTTCTTTTTGGACATGATGTATGGGCTAGGCCCAATTTCATTCTATTGTATTAGATGGCTATGATGAGACAAAGGTTTAGACTTCCGCTTTTCTTTTATAAAATGTTTTGGACTTGGACTATTGTTTTACTCATATTGTTTTATTTCTTATGTTATGAGAGCTAAGTGGCTTGTATGGAGTCCTTCGGGGTTCTATACGCCATGTTACATCTAGGGTGTACCCCTGGGTCGTGACAAACTTGGTAATCAGAGCACAGGGTTTAGAGTGGTCCTAAGATGTCTATAAGCCACGTCTAGTAGAGTCTTGTTCATGAGTGTGAACCGCACCACATTTATGAATGAGAAGCTACAAGATGATTAGGAAACTCCATTTCTTTCATTACTCTAAAGTCGTGCCATAGAGTTCAACTCTATTAAGTCTCTTTCCTAATACTTACCCTATGCTCTACAGTATATGTCTACGTGAATAGCTTATGCTAGAAGGAATGTGAGGGAGAATGTGGAACAAGAAGCTCCTCTCCAGGCTCCTCCTCAAGCTCCAGTTGATCCTTTGGCCGAACAAGTTACAAATGCGGAGTTTAGATTGGCTTTTCAAGTGTTGGCTCGAGCGGTGAAGGCCCAAGCCAATAGACATGTGGTAGTCCCCGTGTACCCAAATGTGGGTACAATGGCTTCAAGATTGAGAGACATTATGAGGATGAACCCTTCAGAATTTTATGGCTCCAAGGTTGAGGAAGATCCTCAAGAGTTTATCGATGAGGTCTACAAGGTACTTGCTATCACGGGAGTGACTCCGATAGAGAAGACAAAATTGGCTGCTTACCAATTAAAAGGTGTTGATCAAGTGTGGTACAACCAATGGATGGAAGCAAGGCCGGTAGGAGCGGGTCCCATAGAGTGGAAACTGTTTAAATCTATTTTTCTTGATAGGTTCTTTCCCTTTGAGATGAGGGAAGCAAAGGTGCTTGAGTTCATTAACCTTCGTCAAGGAAGTATGAGTGTGAGGGATATGCTCTAAAGTTCATGCAACTAACCAAATATGCTTCAACAATAGTTGCCAATTCTAGGGCAAGGATGAGTAAGTTCGTGTTGGGTGTGTCCGAAATGGTGGTTAAAGAGTGTCGTACCGCCATGCTTATTGGTGACATGGACATCTCTCGTATCATGGTGCATGCACAACAAATTGAAGAGGAGAAACTCAAGGAAAGTCTAGGGAGGTAAAAGGTCTAAGACCGGTGATGGTAATTTCTCTCAAGCTAGATCCGATGGAAATGGTTGTCCTAAGTTTTGACAAGGGTTTTCCGGTCAAGGTTCCTTCAATGCTCCTCCTAAGTTCAATAATGATAGGGTTTCTAACCCTAAACCTGAAGGAGGGAATGATGTGGATCATAGTTAGCTAGGTCTACTTGTGAGTGTGGGAAGAAGCAAGATGGTAAGTGTCTAGTCGGCACATATGGTTGCTTTAGTTGTGGGAAGAATGGTCACAAAATGAGGGGTTGCCCTATGCTTGCGACTAAATGGAGAGAGGGCAAGCAAGTTACTCCTAGTGGTTCGGGTTCTAATGCTCCCAAGCAAAGCCGTTTTTATGCACTTCAGGCGAAGAGGCGAAGAGGGTTCTCTGGATGTGGTTACCGGTATGTTAAATTTTTTTCAACTTGATGTGTATGCTTTACTTGATCCCGGTGCTACTTTGTCTTTTGTGACAGCTTATGTGGCTATGAGTTCTAATGTTTTTCCGGATGAGTTGTTAGTTCCTTTTTCTGTCCCTACTCCTGCTGGTGATTCTATTGTGGCTAACAGGGTTTATAGAAAGTGTCCCATTTTCTTATCCCATAACATTACTCTTGTTGACTTGGTAGAGCTCGACATGTTAGATTTCGATGTTATCCTTGGGATGGATTGGTTGCATTCTTGTTATGCTTCTATAGATTGTAGGACTCGTGTGTTCAGATTTCAGTTTCCAAATGATCCTATCCTTGAGTGGAAGGGGGGAAATTCTATGCCTAAGGGTCGGTTTGTCTCTTGTCTTAAAGCTAGAAAGATGATTTCTAAGGGTTGCATTTACCATTTAGTTAGGGTGAGGGATGGAGATTCTGAAACCCCTACTCTTGAGTCGATTCTAGTTGTAAATGAGTTTCTAAAAATGTTTCCAGATGACTTACCCAATATTCCTCCCGAAAGGGAAATAGACTTCAGTATTGACCTTCTCCTAGATACACAACCTATCTTTATTCCTCTTTATAGAATGGCTCCGGTGGAACTTAAGGAGTTGAAAGATTTGTTGGATAAGGGTTTCATCTGACCGAGTATCTCTCCATGGGGTGCTCCAGTTTTGTTTGTAAGGAAGAAAGATGGTTCCCTTCGTATGTGTATTGATTATCGTCAGTTGAACAAGGTGACAATTAATAATAAGTATCATCTTCCAAGAATAGATGATTTATTTGACCAACTTCAAGGGGCAAGTTATTTCTCTAAGATTGATCTTCGTTCGGGTTATCACCAATTGAGGGTGAAGGAGTGACATTCCAAAGATGACTTTTCGAACTCGGTATGATCATTATGAATTTTTGGTAATGTCGTTTGGATTGACTAATGCTCCGGTGGCGTTTATGGATTTGATGAATAGGGTGTTTAGACAATACCTTGATATATTCGTAATTGTGTTTATTGATGATATTTTGATCTAATCGAGAACTGAGAATTAGCATATTGACCATTTGAGGATTGTGTTGCAAATTCTTAAGGACCAACAACTTTTTTCAAAGTTTAGCAAATATGTATTTTGGCTAAGGTCTGTAGCTTTTCTTGGTCATATTGTGTCAAGCAATGGAACTGAGGTAGATCCTATTAAGACAGATGTGGTCAAGAGTTGGCCTAGACCTCTATCTCCTTTGGATATTAGAAGCTTCCTGGGTTTGTCCGGTTACTATAGAAGGTTTGTTGAGGGGTTTTCCTCCATTGCTTCTCTTTTGACGGCTTTGACTCAAAAGAAGGCTAAATTCATATGGTCAGAAGCTTGTGAGAAAAGTTTCCAAGAGTTGAAAGATAGATTTACTTCCACTCTGGTGTTGACCTTACCAGAACGTAGGGATGACTTTGTGGTATATTGTGATGCCTTTAGAATTGGGTTGGGATGCGTGCTTATGCAAAATAGTAAGGTTATTGCCTATGCTACAAGACAACTTAAGATCCATGAGAAGAATTATCCTACCCATGATCTTGAGTTAGCGGCGGATGTTTTTGCCTTAAAGATATGAAGGCATTATTTGTATGGGGTTCATGTTGATTTTTTCACCGATCATAAGAGTTTACAATATTTGTTCAACCAAAAGGACTTGAATCTCTGCCAAAAAAGGTGGCTAGAATTGTTGGAAGGATTATGACACGAGTGTTCTCTATCACCTCGGTAAAACAAATGTAGTAGCGGATGCTCTCAGTCGACTATCGATGGGTAGTGTTGCTCATGTGGAGGATGAAAAGAAAGAGTTGATTTGAGATGTTCATTGGTTGGCCCTATTAGGTGCTCAAATAGTGGACTTCACCAAGGGTGGTGTTATGGTTCACAGTGGGTCCGAATCGTCTTTTATGATGGATGTGAAGGCTAAGCAAGGTCTTGATCTAATTTTGGTAGAATTGAAAGAGGCGGTGCTCAAAAAGTCCGTTGAGGCTTTCTCCAAGGGGGGGATGGGGTACTTAGATATCAAGATTGTTTGTCTGTTTTGAATGTTGATGACTTGAGGGTACAAATCTTGGCAGAAACCCATAGTTCTCGGTATTATATTCACTCGGGAGCCACTAAGATGTACCGTAATTTGCGGGAGATCTATTGGTGGAATGGGATGAAGAAGGATACTGTGGGATTTATGGCTAAGTGTCCTAATTGTCAACAAGTGAAGGTTGCACATCAGAAATCGGGAGGTTTATCCCAAGACATTGGTATTCCTACTTAGAAGTGGGAAGATGTGAATATGGACTTTATTGTAGGGTTGACACGTACTCGGTGACAGCATGATTCGATTTGGGTAACAGTGGATTGGATGACAAAATCTGCTCATTTTATTCCCATCAAAGTTTCCTATTCGACGAAAGATTATGTTAAGTTGTATTTCAGAGAGATAATAAGATTGCATGGAGTGCCCTTGTCTATTTTTCTGATTGTGGTACCCAATTTACCTTTCAGTTTTGGAAGTCAATCCAAAAGGGTCTTGGTACAAAGGTAAGCTTAGCACGGCATTTCATCCCCAAACCGATGGGAAAGTGGAGCGTACTATTCATACTTTGGAAGACATGTTGAGGGCTTGTGTGATTGATTTTAAGGATAATTGGGATGACCATTTGCCATTGATTGAGTTTGCTTATAACAACAGTTATCACTCGAGTATTGATATGGCTCCATTTGAGGCTCTTTATGGTAGGAGTTGTAGGTCTCCTATAGGATGGTTTGAGGTGGGTGATGTTTCTCTCATAGGTCCCGAATTGGTACATGAGGCCATAGAGAAGATTCAGATTATTAGAGAGAGGTTGAAAACGGCTCAAAGTCGACAAAAGTCATATGCCGATGTTAGAAGAAGGGATCTTGAGTTTGATGTTCATGATTGAGTTTACTTGAAAATCTCACCCAGGAAGGGTGTAATGAGGTTTGGTAAGAAAGGGAAGCTTAGTCCCCGTTTTGTAGGCCCATATGAGATTTTTGAGGCGTGTTGGTAAGGTTGCATATGAGTTTGATTTTCCAAATGAGTTGGCATCGGTGCATCCAGTTTTCCATGTCTCCATGTTGAAAAAATGTGTTGGTGATACAACATCCATAGTTCCCTTTGAGGTTTTGGAAGTTAAAGAGAATCTTTCTTATGAAGAGGTTCCAGTTGAGATTTTAGACCGACAAGTCAATAAGTTGAGAAATAAGAAAGTTGCTTCTGTAGAAGTGTTATGGAGGAATCATTTAGTTGAGGGTTCTACTTGGGAGGCCATGGCCGATATGATGTCCCGATATCCTCATCTCTTTCCTTCTACTTCTACTCTAGCTTGAGGTAATGAGTTTCTCTTCGTTGTTCTATGTTTGGGAGTCATGTGTGATTTATGTGTCTCCATGATTTCCTTATGTTTTGCATGTTCATGAAAAAGCTTATGTTTTGAAAGAAATGACTTATATGATTTATTTTCCTCATGTTGTTATGCATTGAGTATGAGTTGCCTATAGACTTCATGAGGTGATCGTTGAACATGCATTAGATATACTTTTTGAGAATGAACTGCATAAAGGCTCCATGAGATTGTTTTGAGCATGCTTTTAGCTTGGAGAAGGTAGTTCCTCCTTGAATATGAGAAATCTGAAATTTTCATGCATTTGGGTTGCTCGATGTAGTTCCTACTTCTATATGATGCATTGAGTATGTTGATGTGCTGCGAAATCCTAGCACATTTAATGCTTGAAAACTAAGAATTGGTACTAGACCCAAGTGCATTTATATGGATATAATGTGTTTGGTTGTGTTGCACATATGAAACAAATGAAAAGTGGAAAAGGAGAGAAATGAAGAAAAGTTCTAGAAATTATCAAAGTGAAGACCACAGACCACTTCACGGGCCGTGGTGTCTGCCGTGAAGTTGAACTAGTGTGCAGGCCAAGAATAGTTGAAAAGGGATTGGAACCAAGTAAAGACCACGACAAGTTCACGAGTCGTGGTCCTCACTACGATCCGTGGTGCTTATCGTGAAGCTGAACCAGTGTGAAGGCCAAGAAGAGTTAAAAGAAGGTTGAAACCCAAGTGAAGACCACGGACGACTTCACGGACCGTGGTCCTCACTACGGACCGTGGTAGCTCTCGTGATGCTTTATCCAGTGAAGGCATTGAAGACCCAATCTTTGGGAAAGTTGAAGGAAAGTTCACGGAGGGCTTCATTGCCCGTGAAGCCCTCTACGAACCGTAGAAGTGGCCATAGAGCCATCCGACAATTCAGTCCTAGTTTGATTAGGACTCATTTTAAACATTCTATTTTGAATTACTTTAGGTCGTTTTTGGATTATTATTCATTATCTTACGTTTTACGACTGAGAAATACAGCATTACTCTTAGCTTTTCATTTGGGATTTCGATTATTGTTATTAGTTTGAAGTTCGAATTCAGATTATCAGATTATCAAAGTGATTGTAGATTTGCTAATTATTTTCGTAAGTATTTCTTAACATGTTTTCATTCTTCATTACTGATTTTTCTTATCAAAGCATGAGTGGCTAACTACCACGACTGGGGTTGTGGGATCAATGACGAAATTCTAGTTACGATTCCGTAAAACAAGTAAAGGGCAGTCTGTGTTTACAATTTGTAGTTTTTAGCTTTCGATATCATTGTAATCTAATAAGTGCAAGCATTAGATGAGCCTGTATCTGGTATTTGTTCTAGAGAAAAATACCAGTTAGGAAAAAGCGGAACTAAATTAACAAATTGGAATTAAAGCTTGAGTTCGAGAGAAAAGATCTTTAACACCATATCAATTTGAGCGAGGGTCAATGTTAGTAACACTCTAAGGTCGCGAGAATATAAGTGATAATTATCTGATTTGGCTGAGAAGTGTCAGATAAAGTTTACTTGCAATGATTCTGTAAACATTGATTTGCCTAATGCTCAATTATGGAAAAACACTAGAACTAATGTTATGGTGAACACAATCCTGGTTTCTCTTAATTAACTGAACCAACCTTACAACGAAATAGTCTGTTAGTCGTGAATCTGGATTTTAACTGCAAGTTTGGTAATTATAACATTTCAACCATACCCAATTTACTTTCCGTTGTTATTTGTTTAGGAGATAATAACAACATTCGAATAAATGCAACAGTGAGACCTTATCTATAAAGAAATTCTTTGTGGTATCGACCTCAACTCTGGTTGAGTTCTGTAAATTGACTGCGACCATTTACACTTCTTATCTAAAGTGTAAGTTTGGACGTATCAAATTTTGGCGCCACTGTTGGGGAATTTCAATTCAGAAGTGTTTTACTAGTTTTTATTCGATTTGAAGTTTTATTTCCTAACTTTATGTTTTGTTTTGTGTTTGTGTCTCTTTCAGGTGAATGCTACTGTGTTTGCCAAGTACCAGGAGTAAATGAGCTCCATTGATCCCTTTCGACTCAAAACTCTAAAAGACTCTTCGAAAAATGGTGAATGCACAAGAACTTGAGGCGCAAAGACAAAGGTTGGGACTAGAAGCTGAAGCAACTGCAGGAGGTGTTCAGCAGAACGGTGGTAACAAGCAACCTAGGGTGGTAGATGAGAATAGAGGAGTGGATGGATTGATCACCCCCCAGTGTCAACCAATAGCCCCAAGGGGTAGAGCTCAGCATCCAACTCACATGATGTATGAAGAAGATGATGCTGAATTGGATGGAACTGGAGCCATAGTGTTACCTGCACTACCTCCAGGTGTTAAGTACACAATCACCAGCACCATGACCCAATTGTTGAACCTGAAAGGTATATTTAAAGGTGCAGCTGGTGATTATGCAAATCAACATCTGATGAACTTTGTGGCAATCTGTAAGTCACAAGAGATTCATGGGGTTAACCAAACAACAATGAGGTTGAGGCTATTTCCATTGTCTCACACTGGAGAGGCGACTAACTGGTTGAATGAGATGCCACACGACTCTATCCGAACTTGGACTGAGTTGAAGGAAGCTTTCGTGGAACGATTCTTCCCAGAATCAAAAGAGCTGCAATGAAGGACGAGATAAGTACACACAAGCAGCTACCAGGAGAAGCAATGCATGACACTTGGTGGAGGTTTAGCCAAAAGCCGAAGAAATGTCCTAACCATGATCTTACTGAGAGGCATATGTAACAAGCTTTCTATAGATCTTTAAACTATGTCACTAAACCTGTTGTTGATGCAGTTTGCGGAGGATCATTCATGAGGAAGCCATTCTCAGAAAGCATACAGCTATTGGATGAGTTCTTAAAGAACAACAGGGCTTGGAACATTAGAGATGTAGAGGTAGGAGAGCTTGGTTACACATTTGAGCTTTTAGCTGAACAGAGGAAGAGAGAAAAATAAAGGGACCAAGACATGGCACATATGCGGACATAAATAGATTTGCTCACAAAGTATATTGTTGCCAAGTCTGAAAAGATAAATGTTGTGGGACAGCAACATAGGTATGAGGATTAGCATATTGACCTTGATGAGGAAGCTAACTACTTGGGGAAACAAGGAGGTTTTCGAAATTATAACTTTGGAAATCAGGGTTACAATTCTAGAAACACAAGTCAGAGCTATGCTAGGGATGATCAGTATGATAGGCCAGTAAATAAAGATCAGGGAAACTGGAAAAATAGAGATGGATATAGGAATGATCGCAGTGATGTTTATGTACCTCCAGGTAATAGAGACCAGGCAAGTGGTAGTTCCAGCGGGTCTAAGCTGGAAGACATGATGGCTAAGGTACTCTAGAAGGTTGAATCAACTGATACAGGGGTAAAAGAAATGAGAGGTAATTTCTCGAGCATGAGTTAGTTGGTGGATTCTCACGCCACCTCCATTAAACAAATTGAGCAGCAGTTGGGGCAACTCTCAGCCTCACTGAATCAGAGAAAGAATGGGTCACTACCAAGTGACACCATTCAAAATCCTAAGAAGGACGGACACGACATGGCCATCACCACTAGGAGTGGTAAAGCTCTTATTGACCCTATTCCTGCAGGTACCAAATATAAATAGGTTGTGGAGCAAGCTGGCAGAGAGGAGAATGAAATTTTACAGGTAGATGACTTGGAGGATCCTCAGCCTAAAGTACAACTTGCGAGAGAAAAGGAGAAACAGGTCAAGGAAAACCTGCCTTTACAGCAGATTCCAAGACCACCTCCTCCGTTCCCTCAAAGGCTCAAAAAGAAAACTAAAAATGGAAATTTTACAAAGTTCATCACCATGTTGAAGCAACTTTCAGTAAACATACCATTGGTGGAAGCCCTGGAATAGATGCAAGGATATGCCAAGTTCATGAAAGACTTGGTTACCAAGAAAAGAGCTGTAAATCTTGATTTTTCTAACGATGTTCTTCACTGTAACACCATTGCTACCAGATCTCTAGTTCAGAAGAAGGAAGATCCAGGTGCATTCACGATCCCATGCACCATTGGGCCAATTAGCTTTGCAAAAGCTTTATGTTATCTAGGAGCTAGCATAAACTTGATGCCATTAGCCATCTACGAGAAATTGGGATTGGGAGTACCAAAACCTACAACAATGAGGTTGAAGATGGCTGATAGGTCAGTAAAGAGGCCTGTGGGAATCCTTTGTGATGTACTTGTAAAGGTGGACACCTTTATCTTTCCTGTTGATTTCGTGATCTTGGAGTGCGAAGTGGACTTCGAGGTTTCCATCATCTTGGAGAGACCATTCTTGGTTACAGGAAGAGCCTTGGTAGATGTTGAGAGAAGAGAACTGAAGTTCAGACTTAACAAAGATAAGGTAACGTTCAATATTTTTAGGTCTATAAAGTAACCACATGATATGAATGTAATATTTGCAATAGAAGTGGTCACTGACGAAGAAATGAGAGTACCCATTAAGGAGAGGATGGAGATGGAAACCTTAGCTACAATGTTGATGAAATTTGAAGCTGATTTCAGGTATGATTATGTCGAGACCGTGAATGCATTGTATGGAATGGGAGCACACTCTTATGCTCCAAATAAATTGGACTTGGACTTGAAAAACAGGCCAACTCCTCCAACAAAACCATCCATCGAGGAGCCACCGGTGCTGGAACTGAAACAGTTACCCAGTCACCTCAGGTATGTATTTTTAGGTATTAATAACACTTTACTTGTGATCTTGGCTGCAGATTTAAATGAAGAGCAGGTGCAGGAGGTGATTAAGGTGTTGAAAAGGTACAAAAGGGCCATTGGGTGGACCATTGCTGATATAATTAGAATACCTCCAGGTACATGCACCCACAAGATTCAGCTTGAGGAGGACTGCAGCCCAAGTATAGAACACCAACGGAGGCTAAACCCACTTAAGCAAGAGGTGGTTAAGAAAGAGATAATCAAGTGGTTAGATGTTGGGGTGGTCTATCCCATTTCTGACAGTTACTGGGTCAATCTAGTGCAATGTGTGCCCAAAAAGAGTGGTATGACTGTGGTGGCAAATGCCCAAAATGAGTTAGTCCCGCAGAGAATAGTCACTGCATGGCGAGTGTGTATGGACTACAGGAAGCTGAACAAGTGGGCTTTGAGGGATCATTTCCCCATGCCCTTCATGGACCAGATGCTTGATAGGTTTGCAGGTAAAGGGTGGTACTGTTTCTTAGATGGATATTCTGGCTACAACCAGATATCAATTGCTCCTGAAGATTAGGAAAAGACCACATTCATATGTCCTTATGGCACTTTTGCATTTAAGAACTTGCCGTTTGGACTATATAATGTACCATCAACATTCCAAAGGTGTATGATGTCCATCTTTTCAGACATGATTAAGGACACTCTAGAGGTATTTATGGATGATTTCTCTGTAGTAGGCAATACTTTTGATGACAGTTTGTTAAATCTTAGCAGGGCTTTACAGAGATGTGAGGAGGCCAACCTAGTACTGAATTGGGAGAAGTGGCATTTCATGGTAAAGGAGGGCTTAGTATTGGGACAAAAAGTATCACAAAAGGGGATAGAGGTCGATAAGGCTAAGATTGAGGTGATTGAAAAGTTACCTCCACCAATCTGTGTGAAGGGTGTTAGAAGTTTTCTAGGCCACGTCAGGTTCTATAGGCATTTCATCAAGGACATCTCCAAAATTGCACACCCCATGTGCAAGCTTTTGGAGAAGGAGGTGAAATCTGCCTTTGATGAGGCATGTCTCAAAGCATTTGAGTGCCTAAAGGAAAAACTAATTTCCGCACCAGTGATCATTGGTCCAGATTGGGCGGAGCCATTTGAGGTAATGTGCGATGCTAGTGGAACTGCATTAGGAGTTGTGTTGGGGCAGAAGCGCAACAAGATGTTTCATCCGATTTAATATGCTAGTAAGTCGCTGAATGGGGCATAGCGAAACTACACAGTCACTGAGCAGGAACTATTGGCGGTGGTCTATGCGTTTGAAAAGTTCAGAGCTTACTTGTTGGGCACTAAGGTGATAGTTCATACAGACCATGCTACCCTGAGATACCTCATGGCGAAGAAAGATGCCAGGACTAGGCTGATCCGATGGGTGCTACTTCTCCAAGAGTTTGACTTTGAAGTGAAGGATAGGAGAGGATGTGAGAACCAGGTAGCTGATCACCTGTCTACCTGTCTAGGTTGGATCCTACAAAGAATAAAGAGCTTGAGCTTGAAATAGATGATACATTCCCGGATGAACAGGTATTAGCTACAATTCTTGACCTTATTCCTTGGTTTGCTGATTATGCTAATTTTCTTGTTAGTGATGTAATGCCTGAAGGACTAACATTTCAGCAAAGAAAGAGGTTTATGCATGCTATAGGTAAGTATTTCTGGGATGAACTATATTTTACAGGATTTTCGTTGACAACATCATCAGGCGGTGAATTCCTGAAGCTTAGATTCTGCACATTTTGGAGGCCTGCCACTCATCTCCAGTAGGTGGTCATCATGGTGGTGCTCGAACAGCCCACAAGATACTTCAGTACGGGTACTACTAGCCCATAATTCATCAAGATGCAGTGGACATAGTAAGGAGCTGTGATGTGTGCCAGTGGCAAGGAGCCAGCTCTTGGTGCCATGAGTTACCCATGACACATATTCTGGAGGTGGAATTGTTTGATGTGTGGGGCATAGATTTCATGGGACCATTCGTGAGTTCTTATGGGTAAAAGTATATATTGGTTACAGTGGACTATGTGTTTAAATGTGTTGAGGCCGGTGCTTTGCCTGAGAATGATGGCAAGAGTGTAGCTAGTTTCCTGAAGAAGAATATCTTCTCAAGGTTTGGCACACCCAGAGCTATTATCAGTGATAGTGGTTCTCATTTCTGCAACAAGGTGTTCAATGTGCTTCTGACCAAGTATGGGGTTAAAGTACACAAGGTTGCTACTCCTTATAACGCACAGACCAGTGGATAAGTAGACGTGTCCAACAGGGAGATCGAGGCAATCTTGGCAAACCTACCTTATGGCTGGTTACCCGGTCAATGTGGGGCGGATCATAGCTAATGAAATGAGAAACAGAGCATTGAGTGAGAAAGTTGGGTTTCCATTTCCCTATCTAATAGGGAAACTATGTAGACAATCGGATATTTTCCCAAACAAGCTAATTGACAGATGGCGTGACGCATTAAGACTCATCCAGGTTTCTAAAATCAAGGATGTCGCGAACCATCTCTTTTGCGCGAAGTCTGCCACTGTGGGTACTATAGCTTGTTGTTCCAAATGTCCCAATTGACATCCCACATGCAGATAGAAGTCCAAAACAAGGAGAGTCATCACACCCTTCCACAGGCACCACCACCTCCAACTTCAGCCTTCTAGGATCCAGGTACCTTTGTCACTATCCCTATGCTTTTTCTTGAAAAATTGGTTGCAGATCAGTGCCAGACCATGACATTGGTAGACCAGATTGTGCTTTAGATGCCTCAGTTGATAGAGACGAAGGTGTTAACTGCGAAAAAAGAGATCAAAGATGAGGTGCAGAAAGAGCTGGCTGTCTTAAAAGACAGATTGGATGGTTTAGAAAACCTTGTCCAAGATCGATTCCAGGCTGCCGGGTCAGTAGATACTAGAGTTCAAATCACAGCTGGCCGAGATGAGAACTCAGATTGCTAAACTAGCTAAAAAGCCAGTACATGTACCCACTCCAATATTGCCCAAATCTTTAATGCAAATGCTAAATCAAGCACCCTCCACTCAATCAATTGATGATTTTTGGGTAGAACCCCCCACAAGTAAGTCCAGCAGGAGAAAACACAAAGCTGGAGAACTTGATGAGGAGATCCCTACTGACCCAGCCAGAGAGGCAAGAAGGCAAGAAAACAGAGATCGTAGAACATCAAAGAGGGAAGCTCGAGAAAAGGAATCCCTTGAACAGAAACAATGAGATGCAACCTTAGTTGGAGCTTCTGGTAGTGAAGCACCTGCTTCGACTAATGAGGACCAAAATGATCGGGTCCCGAGTTTTGAGATTGCACCCATTGATAAGGGTGCCAATACTGATTTGACAACCGACGCCTAGAGCGCCGTAGGTATGACCCCTCCTCATAGACTATGTGTTTTCTTGTTCTGTATCGACTTTGAGGGCAAAGTCCTTTTTATTTGGGGAAGGGGTGGAGCAACTTGCCATAGCTGTTAGTATAACTATTTTTGGATATTTTTGTGTGTTGAGTTGTGCAACAGCTAATCTGTGAAAAATGAGGACCTGAATCTGAGTTTGACTGTTAGGATCTTTAGATGACATCTTAGATACTGATATGTTGAACATGGCAAATCTGACCAATTAATTGGTGAACTAAGAAACTGAAAAAAATGGAGTCTTGTGTCGTGTGTGTAAGTTTTGATTGAACTCTAACACTAGGAGCAGAAACTAGAACTTACCTAAGTAGTCTTGCTTGAATCTGAGAATAACCGAATAGGAAAGGATCAGTAAGCTATTTTTGTTAAACCAGTAAAAAGCCAAAAATAAAATAACCAAATGAAAAAGCCCAATTTGAGCCTTAAATTAGTCTTTGTTCTTACCCAACACATATCATATCCTTGTTCTCCGAAGGTACGATATTACAACTTAGGCCAAAAGCCTAAGTTGAGGGTGATTGCAAGACGAACAGAAAGAAAAAAAAAGGAAAAAAAAGGTTCAACCAGTGAGCTAAGTGCTTATCAAAATTGCATATAAAAAAATGGAAATAATAGCTACTGGGTCGTGCTGAAAAAAAGAGAAAGGGGATCACTCAAAAAAGAGTATGTGAAAACGAAACTTTGGAAAACCAAGGGATTAGTCACTAACAAAACCAAATATCCATTCCCTAGCCCTGAGCCTATGTTACAAGCCAATAAATTCCTACAGTGATCCTATTCTGGGTGTTTGAAAGATAAAGCATAGAAAGCAAGGGCAAGCCTATGGTAATTTGTAGTTAGTGTTAGAAATTCTTTGAGAGCGTGAGCGTAGTACTCAGTCCCAACTATTTTGAGCGGGGACTTCTTTGTTGTGAGGACACAGTGATTATGTTTGGAAGTAGATTGTGTGAGCTGATGAGTCACAGGCATAAGCATGACTAACTTTGAGTAATAAGATGTCATGTATTGATCCTTATATATTAGATTCAAGATTTTGGATACAAGTGTTGTTTAAAAAGGCTACTGTATAGTTTCAAAAGTGTCTGAACATTTTGAGGACTGAATGTGTTGTGTATCATCACTTGAGGACAAGTAATGGTTCTAAATTGAGGGTGTTGATGTGCCGCGAAATCTTGGCACATTTAATGCTTGAAAACTAAGAATTGATACTAGACTCGAGTGCATTTATGTGGATATAATGCGTTTGGTTGTGTTGTACAGGTGAAACAGATGAAAAGTGGAAAAGGAGAGAAATGAAGAAAAAGTTCTGGAAAACACCAAAGTGAAGACCACAGATCACTTCACGAGTCGTGGTCCTCACTACGGTCCATGGTGTCTGCCATGAAGTTGAACTAGTGTGCAGTCCAAGAATAGTTGAAAAGGGATTGGAACCAAGTAAAGACTACGGACGAGTTCACGAGCCATGGTCCTCACTACGATTCGTGGTGCTTATCGTGAAGCTGAACCTGTGTGAAGGCTAAGAAGAGTTAGAAGAAGGTTGAAACCCAAGTAAAGACCACGGACGACTTCACGGACCGTGGTAGTTCTCATGGTGTATTTTCCAGTGAAGGCATTGAAGACCCAATCTTTGGGAAAGTTGAAGGAAAGTTCACGGAGGGCTTCACCGCCTATGAAGCCCTCTACGAACCGTAGAAGTGGCCATAGAGTCATCCGACAATTTAGTCCTAGTTTGATCAGGACTCATTTTAAACATTCTATTTTGAATTACTTTAGGTCTTTTTTGGAATATTATTCATTATCTTACGTTTTACGACTGATAAATACAATATTACTCTTAGCTTTTGATTTGGGATTTTGATTATTGTTATCAATTTGAAGTTCGAATTCAAATTATCAGATTATCGAAGTGATTGTTGATTTGCTAATTATTTTTGTAAGTCTTTCTTAACATGTTTTCATTCTTCATTACTGATTGTTCACGTGAAAGCATGAGTGGCTAACTACCACAACTGGGGTTGTGGGATCCATGACAAAATTCTAGTTATGATTCTGTAAAACGATTAAAGGGCTGTCTATTTTTACAATCTGTAGTTTTAAGCTTTTGATATCATTGTAATCTAGTGAGTGCACGCATTACCTATATCTGGTATTTGTTCGAGAGAAAAATACTAGTTAGGAAAAAGCGGAACTAAATTAACAAATTGGAATTGAAGCTTGAGTTCGAGAGAAAATATCTTTAACACCATATCAATTTGAGCGAGGGTCGAGAGAATATGAGTGATAATTATTTAATTTCGTTGAGAAGTGTCAGATAAATTTAACTCACAATGATTCTGTAAATATTGATTTTCCTGGAAAAAAAAACATTGATTTGCCTGATGCTCAATTACGGAAAAACACTTGAACTAATGTTATGGTGAACACAATCTTGGTTTCTCTTAATTAACTGAATCAACTTTACAATGAAATAGTCTGTTAGTCGTAAATCTGGATTGACTGCAAGTTTGGTAATTATAACATTTCAACCATACCTAATTGACTTTCCATTGTTATTTGTTTAGGAGATAATAACAACATTTGAATAAACGCGATAGTGAAACCTTATCTGTAAAGAAATTCTCTGTGGGATCGACCTCAACTCTAGTTGAGTTCTTTAAATTGACCGCGATCGTTTACACTTCTTATCTGAAGTGTAAGTTTGGATGTATCATATGTTTAGCTTGGAGTTGATGTTTCCTCCTCGGTTATGTGCATTTTTATGAGTTGCATGCATTATGAGTTGTTATTCTTGAGTCTCTTTCGTTTAAAATATGCCTAGAATCTCATTCGAGGACGAATGATTCCAAGGGGGAGATATTGTAACACCCGATATTCGAATAAGGCCTAAATAGCAGATTCCCAGAAGTTGCAGGTGCAACCCACGTCAGCCACCCACAGCCCGTGGATGGGACCACAGACCGTAGGTGTGGTCCGTGGTTGACCTGCCTAGCAACAGTCTATGGGCCCAGAGCTACGGCCAGACCTACAGACCATAGGTCAGACCACAGTCCGTGGCCAGGGTCCGTGGTTCGAACCCCAAATTTCAAGTCCCGAGAAACCAAACCACGGTCCACCAGGACGGATCGTAGGTCATACCACGGTCCGTCGACTGGGGTCCGTGGATGGTCACCTAGGAGTAATTTTAAGGGTAGTTGGGTCTTTTCCTAATTAATTAATTCCTATACTATGTCGTTTTGCCTAAGTTTAGAACCCCTATATAAGCTTTTTTATCCAGAAATTCACCCCATTTAATTCACTTCCAAATTTCCAAAAGAAAACCAAATCTCCTCTCAAAATATTCTCTATCTAGAACTTGAAGAAGAAGAGGAAGATTCAATCTAAGGTTTTAATTTCTCCATTAAAGGCTAGCATTTGGATTCAAGGTATGGTAGTTTTCATCCATGAATCTCTTTCATTCATGGAGTCCCCACATTCCTCAATTTCAAAAGATAGAATTCCCCAATTAGCTAGGGTTTTCTTCAATTACCATGGGTTCTATTGATTATTGATCTTAATGACAGAATTATGTTTTAATATGCATGAAGTGATGATTTACAATGCTTTTATGAGTTTTCCCCTATGAACCCATGTGAACCCCCATGTTTTCCAAATTGTGATCATATGATATGGGTTGTTGATTATGAAAGAGAAGTTTTATGATCTAAAGCATGAAGTGATAGAACCACATGAATTTATGATATAATCTCTATCTAATCCTTGAACTAATCCTTGAATTCTAGATTTGTTGATTGAAAGTAAGTTTTGAACCTTAAAAGGGCAAATTATGAGTTTATGCATGATCTTATGAAACCTAGTAAATGTTTAAGGATGCTTTGAGAGTAAAGTGTCAAATGATGATGCTTTATATTGTGTTGTGAAAGGCTATTCTCATAAACATATACTAGCATGATGTGAAAGGTTTTCTCACATAATATGGATTCTTAGGTTGAAATGCTATTCTCACCTAATTGAATCAAATAGTAAGAGTTATCCTGATGAAACTAGCTTGGATTGGTGGTCCAAGGATACCTTTCCCTGAATGATTAGAATAAGTAAGAATTGACTATTCCATGAGAATTATGCTTAGCACCGAGTGGATATTGATGTGAGATAGAAGCTCTCCCGTTAGTAGAGGCTGAATTTCTAGAAGCAATCTCTTGAGATGGAAGCTCTCCCGTTAGTAGAGGTAGGGTTTCTAGTAATAATCTCTTTATCCCATAAACTATGTGACCCCATAGGATGATTAGCTAGTGGATCCACTTAAGCTAGAAGTTCATGGTTCTACCTTAGGCAAGTACCCTTTTCTGTGTGGGAGACACCGGGGGATCATGTTAAAGCTCACACAGTCTCTATGTCGGTTCAGGCTAATTTTCCCACAACAAGATTAAAAGTGAACTAAGGTTATTCAAGGAGTATCTCATATGTGTTCAAAGATTTAAAGATGATTTAGCTTGCATTGACCATGATGTTATGACTTATATTTTCTAACCTTTGTATATCATGTTTTACTTGGTCAATTGCATGTCATGAAATGAAATGTCCCTTTTAAGCATGTTTTAAATGTTTTTATGCATAACTATCATACTTACTGCATTTTTGTACTAATGCATACTCTTGCCTACATTTTTTCCAAATGTAGGGTTCGACAGACAGCGTTCCCAATATTGTGGCTAGAGCTTGGACTTTGATTCTTTCCCGAGCTTGGTGAGTCCTCATGGTTCGAGGACGGATTTCATTGTTTTAGTTTATTTCTTGTATTTCCTTTTTGGACATGATGTATGGGTTGTGCCCAATTTCATTCTATTGTATTAGATGACTATGATGAGACATGAGTTTAGACTTCCGCTTTCCTTTTATAAAATGTTTGGACTTGGACAATTGTTTTACTCTTATTATTTTATTTCGTATGTTATGGGAACTAAGTGGCTTGTATGGAGTCCTTTGAGGTTCTATACACCATGTTACATCTAGGGTGTAACCTTGGCTCGTGACAAACTGTCAGTCCCAACAAGTCATAAATGACTTCGATCACTATAGGAGTGCTCTAAACGAGGAACAGAACGCATCAACACAAAAATGACCTAGAGGGTCATTAGAATTAAATTGTAAGAATAAAAGTTAATTATCTAAAATTAAAATTTTATATTAGACAAATAAGAGATTTTTTAAATGATATTGGATTAAATATTTAATATATATATATATATATTGAAAATATATTAATCAACAAATATTTCCTCTTAACTAATATAATAATAAATAATTGATTTATATTTTTCAAATTAGTATATTTTAATTAAATTCATAATAAAAATTAAAAGTACCATATTTTTATGAACATCATAAAATACATGTTTGACAATAAGATTAATATTATAAATATAATGTCATAAATTCGGAAAATATTTGACAAAAAGATAATCTATCAAGTCTAACTAAAAAATAAATGACTTGCAATGTGAAATATCAAGTCAGTACTACTAAAACAAATAAAACTGAAAATACAACATAAGTTATAAATTCAATTTAAAAAAATTAATATAATACTCTTATGTCAATTTCAACATTATGTATATTTCATGAGTAAGATTTAAGAGAAAAGAAAATTGTAAATCTATAGCCTTTTTCAACAATGAATTCTACTTCAATTTAAAAATTAGAATGCTAACAAAATTATGCTAATGAAAAAAAAACATAAAATAAATAAATAAAATCGATAACACAAAAAATTGCATGGAATCACAAGAAGTAAATGTTGAGATTGAGAAGAAAATGAAATATAAATAATATAAAATTTAAAATATATTTCTAATAATAAAAATAAAATAAAAACTAAAATAATAGAAATAAAATAAATTAATAAAAAGATAAAAATTAAAAAAAAAATTAAAAAAAAGTAATCAGTTTGTAATTACACCATGTAATTACCATCAATTCACAGTCATTCTCTGAGAATTGGAGAGTGTAACTACCCCATGCCAATTACACATTACCTACTGACCAAGTAATTATATGGTCAACCAAACATGCCAGACAATGTAATTACACTCAATTACACCAAATCCAATTTTCATGATGACTTTCCAAATAGGCCCTAAGGAAACAAAAGAGATACTTCTTCTATTTAAAAAAAGAATGACATATTTTCCTTTTTTAGTCTGTTAAAAAAGAATCATTTTTTACAACATTTTAATTTCAGTTTTCCACGTGACATGTGTAAGGCCACAAAATCAAAGTTTGACATAACTTTAATTTAAGACTACAAAATTGAAAAGTTTTCTTTATTTTCTTAAATTTTGTGCCAAATCAAACTAAGTCATTCTTTTTTAAATGAATGAAATATTAGAAATCCACACTTGTTTATGAAATCTCCGCAGATTTTTAAATTTTAATTTGAAATTAGCAATTGATTTTTTTAAAATCTATACAATTTTAACTTCAATTTCACATCTCAAATTCTCTAAAAAATAGAATTTGAAATTTCAAGTTATGATTTTATTTTTTAAAAATATAAAATTTAATGTATAAGTTTATATTTAAAATAAAAAGATCCATTATTATAAATTTTGTAAAAAAAAAAAAAAAAGAAGAAGAATAAACTCCTGCTCAATGTGAATATGTTGTCACTAGCACATGAAAGGATTTTTTAATCGATTTATATAATTTTTATAAAGGATTATATTAATAATAAGTGATTTCTAAACAAAATTATGCGTATTTGAAAGTTTGTAATATCATGTAATCACAAATAATTATTTATAAAAATAACATGAAGATATGTTATTTATTAATGTGGGCCTTAAAAAATTTCGACATTGTAACACCTCGAAAATGTAAAAGTAATCGGAAGTTGAAAAAATTGCAAAAAATTGCTGGTCCAAAGTTTTACGAGGCCATGTACGGGCCGTGTAAGAGTCTACGGCCCATGGATGATAGTCGTTGATGGGAGCCTTGGAAATTGTAAAATTAGTAAGTCTCTAGCCTCATTGCACAAGACAACATGATGACTCTTGGTTAGGTTTATGTATCGTGATTGTGGCTCGTAGTTTTGATCTTCTAAAAGTTCAATTTCCAGCATTTTTGTTCTACGATCGATCCCAACGAACCATACAAATGAATATGGTCTGTACAAGACGGTTCGTGGTTTGAGTCTTGAACTCAGGTAGATTCCAGGTTCTAGAGTCTACAATGAGGCTCTGCGAGTCGTATATTGGACGACAACTCAGGATAGGGCTAGTGATTTGAAATCAAAAAGTTGGATTTTCAAAAACTGAGAGCATGAATGGACAACACCATCTGTGATCTAGTGTACGGATCGTACAAGGAGTCGTAGAGTTTATCTGACAGTTATTTTCTCATGGTTAATTGAGTCTTTTGCTATTCTTTTAATTTCCATACTATGTTGTTTTAAGCCTATTTTTAAAACCTATAACTGATTCTTAGGCTAAACTTTTCCCCATTCACTCTCATTCTCTCAAAAATCCAATTCTCTCTCAAATCTTCCTCTCCAAGTGTAACGACATATTTCTGTCGTTATGAAAAAGCCAATTGGGAGGAATTTGGGCCAGAAAACTTCTGAGTAATAACTTGGAAATTTCTAGCCTAGGCCAGACTTGGATGAAATCTGAGTCAGGTGAGGCCTAGGGAAATCCGGTAATGGATGGAGGATTTAATTATGAGTTTGATCACGTGAGTGGATAACCAAGACATTAAGTAGCATGTACGACTTTACGAAATCGAATTCGGGTGAGTAAAACTTTCGAAACCGATCTTGGTGTGAAGGGATAGTTTTAGAACGTCAAGGTTTGAAGGTGTGTAGTGAAATGGGAGCTTGGAACTCAAATTCTGAGTTTCTGTCTCTGTGCAAGCCGCCAGGGAGGGGTTGATTCCGCTAGGGCGAGGCCGTTGTGGCAGGATGGTCGCGACTTAAATCGAGGAAAAACCCCAAAAATGTTATTTTATGCAAGACCTCGCTCTTAAGAGCTAAGGGACGACCTAGGGCAGTTTCTCAAAAATTCCCACGAATTCTCACGCCAAAGGTAAGTTAATTACTCCCCTAATCCGTATTTCAATTCTTGGAACGTAGAATCCTTGTTAATTATCGTTGGGGGAGGGTTTTGACCTGAAGTTGATGGTGGGAAAAACCCTAGTTGAGCATTAGGATCATGGGTTTGGCCTTAGGTTGATATTTTGTTATAATCCGGGTAAATTAGGCCTTGTTTATTGATCCTTGCATTAATTAATTGTTTTAGACCAAGAACAAACTGCAAGACTCAGGAAAGGAAAGACTCAAGTGTCTTAGGAGTATTCAGGCTTGGTTTCGACGTAGGTGATGGTTTGACTTCCTGTTGTGTTATGTATGCTTGTTAATTGCTCCATTATATGCATGCATGTATGTGAATACAGAAACATGAATCGAATCTAAGGAATTGATTAAGTATGAACAATTACATACCATAAACTTGTTACTTGACTGTGTGACTATGTGCACTGTTCATTATGGGTGTGATGGTGACTCTGGTTGTGCTGACTGGACCAGGTGTCACTTTCTGACACATATATTGGACCAAGTGTCACGTTCCGACACATATATATTGAATTGAGTGTCACGTTCCGACACACTAACAGTTTGAGTGTGGGTTCCATGAGAGAACCACTTGTGATTATTTAATTCATATTTACCTGTAATTGATATTGAGAAATTGTATGTTGCTCCTAAAATGATAATTGGATTATGCATTCTTTATATGTGTGTTTACTGTGTTTTAATTACTTGCTTATATTTCGCTGACAAGAGTAGCCGCGTGATCCTACCAGTACATCGTAATTTCATGTAATTATACTGCACTTGCTCTTTCTTTGTTAAGTACATGACATCTTCAGGCGACTACTGATAGACCTCAGCTAGGATACTATTGACAAAGATTGGATTTGAGGGTGAGCCAGTTCTTTCAGGCTGCCATGGATCCATTATTCATTTTAGTCCATTCTTTTCGGACTCAAACTAGATGTTCAGATAGTTTACTTATGTTTAGCTTTCGGGGTTGCACCACCTTTTTCTTAGACTTATTGATTACTAGAGTTTTGGTACAATGACTTTTAGGTCTAGAGGTTGAATTTCTGCGAGGGTCATGCTTAGTTGTTTTGTTAAACCTTCGGAGTCTATGAGAACTCCATATTCAATTCGTCATTTAAACCTGCTTTCATATCTTTAAATGGTTTAGTTTCTTTAAGTTGCTTAGTCGGGTTGTAGTAGTGGTTCTCCCACCGGAGGGTTAGTGTGGGTGCCAATCATGGCGGTCGGGGTCGTGACATCAAGCAAGCTAGGGATTCAAGGATTTCAAGCCTCCATTGAAGATTTTAATTAGAGCTTTCATCAAGGTATGTGTGAAATTCATCAAAGGGTTCCTCTTCACCCTTTGATCTACGGACGGTAGATCCATTCGTGAAATTTATATTGAATTTTAAGGCTCATAATTTCATTCTACCGGTCCAAACTATGACCAGTAGAAGTTTTTATGGACCGTCATATAGAATTTTAAAGCTCTGAAGTTCATCTTATGGGTTCAAACTATGGTCTGTAGAAGTTTCTACGACCCATCGATGAATCCTTAGGAACTGGACCCTAAAATTTTACTCTTTGAAGTTTTTCCACGAGTTGACAGTACGGGTCGTAGTTCAATCTACGACCCATAGAAGAGTTTCGTAGTTCACTGACTCACAAAACTCAGCTATGATAGTATTTCGTAAAATGATCATAACTTTTTACTTTAAATTTGAAATGAGGCAAACTTGATAGAGTTGGAAAGATAACTCATAGACCTTTAATTTGATAGGTCATGGGCCACCTAATTCATTATATGATGAGAGATATGATCGTTTGAAGTTGAACTAAGTAGAATCTTATATCAAAACTTAATCGGTAAGGAAGCTTTCACCCTAACTTTGTTCTTGGGGATTCTAGTGACCTTAATTCATATCCAAATTCGTTCCCGCACAAAAGAATTGACCTTAACACCTAAGAACAATCTAAGAATCACCAACACAACCCTTTTCACAAATGAAGAACGGTTCGGGCCTTAGCTTAGAAATTTTTGGGGTGTTACAAAAATAAAGAAAAAATTTCAATCTTGTTATTCTAAATTAAAGTTATACTAAATGTATCAAATGGTCATACATTTTTTGGCCTTAAAACATATATAGAAAGCTGAAAATCAAGTATTGCAAAAAAAAATAAAATGAATCATTTTCTTTTAAAAGAGACTAAAAAGAAAAATAAAGAAAAATTTTCAATCTTGTTGTTCTAAATTAAAGTTATACCAAATCTACCAATAATATCCTTTAATTTTGTGGCTTTAAACATATCACATGAAGATCTGAAAATCAAAGTATTGTCTAAAAAAAGGATCATTTTTTTCGAACAGACTAAAAAGGAAAATAAAGAAGACCTTCCAATCTTGGTATTCTTAATTAAAGTCATACCAAATGTACCAAAATATTTTTAAATTTTGACCTTAAACATATCACATGAAAATATGAAAATCAAAGTATTTTCCAAAAAAAAAGGGATCATTTTTTTAGAACAGACTAAAAAGGAAATAAATAAGACCTTAATCTTGTTATTCTCAATTAAAGTAATACCAAATGTACCAAAATGTCTTTTAATTTTGTGACCTTAAACATATCACATGGAAATCTAAAAATTAGAGTGTTGCAAAAAAAATAAATCATTTTCTTTAAAAACAGACTATAAAGAAAGATAAAAAAAAAAGACTTTTCAATCTTGTTGTTCTAAATTAAAGTTACGGAAAAAGGGCCTAAAATACCCCTCAACTATTCGAATTGGTATAAAACTACCCTTCATCCGCCTTTCGACCCCCAAATATCCCTGACGCCAACCTTTTGGTTCAGAAATACCCTCTATATTAACCCCTGACTCATATTTACCCTTATTTTTTACAGCTCTCCTGAAGTTAAATAACAAAAAATTATTTATTATGTTGTCTAATTTGATTGGTCCAAATTTAAACCCTTTTCAAATAAATAATCAAAAACCACATTAATTCATATTTTGACACGATACACTTGAAAATAATATTCAAAAAATTATTTATTTCATGATATCTTTCCATTAGCCTATTTGAAATACAATACCCAATTTATTATAGCCGAACTCATAACTTGGGATTCATCTAAAATGCATATGAATGTTCATATAAAAACATTTTTTTTTATTAACATAAACTTTCTATTAATTATTCAATTGTCTTGTTCATTCTCTCCTTTATTTATTTTTTATCTCTTGTTCTTAATTAGTATATTAGAGACTCAAACTTGACATGAAGTTACATGTTCATATTCTTTTAATTTATATTATTATCATGGTGGGGTAGGGTGGGGAGAAGATAAAAGATTATTTTTATTCGTTTATTATGAATTTTTGGTATACACAAAAGAAAAAATAATATCAAATTATCTTCTATCGAAGCAATTATTTCTATATGAATGTCCTCGTTATTTTCCTTCTTTTTCTCCATTGTTTTGTCATAAGTTTTAATTTCTTTTTTAAATGGTGGACAAGATTCAAGAAGAAAAAAAAGTATAAGTGAGAAGAAGTAAAGGGGGGTGGGGTGATTTTACTAGGGAACTCAAAATTAGGTCAATCATATGAGCTCATATCTTACGTAATTTCAAGTTATTTTAATAGATAAGGGCATAAATTACCCTTAAACTATGAGATTTGGTACAATATTGCCCTCCCGTCCACCTTTTAAGTGTGGACCGTTAGAAATAAGGGCATTTTGAGCCAAAAGGTTGACGTTCGGGGTGTTTGGAGGCCGAAAGATAGATTTAGGATAATTTTGTACCAATCAAATAGTTGAGGGGCATTTTAGACCCTTTTCCATTAAAGTTATATTCAATGTATCAAAATATCTTTTAGGATTTGTTTGGAAAGCCATCTGGTAATTGAAATTGGTGTAATTACTAGGGTAGTAGTTACCAACCTAGTAATTACATTGACCTGTTTGTTTGCCTCAGTATAATTACACATTTCCTGTTTGGATGCCACAATGTAATTACACATGTTCTGTTTGGATGCACAATTGCAATCATAAAATTATATTAAATTTTAAAAATAAAAATTAATTATTTAAAGTTTGGAAAAAGGACAAATATACCACCGAACTATCGTAAATGGTATGCATATACTCTCTGTCATACTTTTGGGACATTGCTGCCCATGCCGTCCAAAAAGTAGAGCATATATTCCATTTATACTAACATACATACATGTGTCATAATCTTATCCACCGACCCGAAATTTATTAAATATCAGATCGACGAATAAGATTGCATCATGTGTCCCTATTTAGTCTTTAGTTAGAGTGAAAGGGGATATATGCTCTAGTTTTTGGACGGAAAGGGCATCAATGTCCCAAAAGTATGACGGAGGATATCTGCATATCATTTACGATAGTTTGGGGGTATATTTGTCATTTTTCCTTTTAAAAATTATACTAGACAAATAAAAAACTTTATAAATGATATTAAATTAAATATTTAAGATATATATTATTTTTTGAAAATATATTAATTAATAAACATATGTTCTTAACTAATATTGTGAAAAAATAATTGATTTATATTTTTTTCAAATTAATATATTTCAATTGAATTGATCATGAAACCTAAAAGTATGAAGTTTCTACGAACATCATGAAATGCATGTTTGATAAAAAGATTAATATATAAATAAAATGACATAAATTATTAAAATGTTTGACAAAAAGATAATCTATCAAGTCTAATTACAAAATGACTTGCAATGTCAATTCACTATTACTCGAACAAATGACACTGAAAATATAGCATAAGCTATAAATTCAAAACAAAAATCTTAACATAATACTCTTATCACAAATTTCAATATAACATACATAACTATGATTTATTTATTATTTTTTTTTTAAAAAAAAACATAAGCCTATAACCTTACTTAATAATAAATTCTATTTTAATTTAAAAATTAGAATACTAATAAAATTATGCTAATGAGAAATAAGCATGACATAAAGAAATAGAAGAAGTAAGGTTGAGAATGAGAAGAAAATGAAATATAATAATAAAATATAAAAAAAAACTTTTAAATTTTTTTAGAATAATAAAAATAAAAAAAGAACTTAAAATAATAGAAATAAAAAAAAAAAAAAAATAGAGATTAAAAAAGAAATTAAAAAGTAATCAGCTGGTAATTACACCATGTAATTACCAGTAATTCACAACCTCTCCCTGTGAATTGGAGAGTGTTATTACCCCACCCAATTACACCAATTACGTGTTGACCAAGTAATTACCTGTCAACCAAAACATGATAGACAGTGTAATTACACCAAATCCAATTACCAAAGCGACTTTCCAAACATATCCTTAATTTTATGACCTTAAACATATCACATGAAAAATCTAAAATCAGTGTAATGCCAAAAAATAAAATGGACCATATCTTTTTAAACAATCTAAAAAGGAAAATAAATCAATTCCTCTTGGAAAGAAGAATATTACATACACCATAAAAAGTCCAAACAACAAATTCAAACAAAATATAAATATGATTTCAAATTATTAAATCTTCTCCAAACAAGGATTTAAAGGCTACTAATAACCATAAAAACCCAAATTTTCTCTCTCTACACCCGCCTTTCCCCTTTTTTAAACTCTCTCTCTCCCTTAACGTTTTTCGTTTCTTCTCAGTTGAAAAAAAAATGGTAGAAGAGAGAGACCCAGTTGATGTTTTCATGAGTCTTGACCGGTGGCCTTTATCACCGCTTGAAGAGGAAGAAGAAACTGATACCGTCGCAGCACGGGAGATGTATATGGTGGGCTTTGTGATCGTCAACGTTGTGGGTCTTCAGTATTATACTGGTACAATCAGTGGAAGAGAAATTGTTGGACTTCAACGTGAACCGCTGAATCAGTATGATTCAAATGCTATAAAAGTGCTTAATACTCGTTCTATTCAAGTTGGACACATCGAACGCTCCGCCGCTATGGTTTTAGCACCGCTTTTGGACGCAAATGTCATCACCATTGACGGTAAAACGCATGCATAATTTGACTTTTTATGTATTACAATAACACTGATATACTTCCACTTGTTTGATTTGTATAACACTGTTTCAACTACTTTGCTCCCCATTTTTGTTTGTGTTGGTGATTTCTCTTTGCATTTTGTCAAAGGTTAGAATATCTGAACTTGTTTGCTTGATTCTTATGGATGTTCTGGCCGGAGCAGAGTAGTCAAAAGAGAAAAGACCCAAAGGCTATTGGAGCTTTAAGCGATGACACAACTAAAGCATGGGCTTTAGAAAAGAAAAATAATAAATAGAAATTTTGTGCAATAGAATGTAACTATAAAACAAACAATAATTATTTGAACATAGAATGAGAAAAACTACAA
>JAJOOR010005927.1:0-25033 GCA_036250505.1 Solanum acaule | reverse complement strand
ATTAGTCCCATGTGGCTTGCCACGTCACTAAAAAATTGGGGTGT
Organism: Solanum acaule; assembly: GCA_036250505.1. Classification (NCBI taxonomy): domain Eukaryota; kingdom Viridiplantae; phylum Streptophyta; class Magnoliopsida; order Solanales; family Solanaceae; genus Solanum; species Solanum acaule. Next base: position 24,989 of record JAJOOR010005927.1, on the reverse strand, counting down.
TAACTCTTGAGGGTATTTGTGGTCTCCTGGGATAACTGCGGGGGTATTTTTTATCCCAAAATGTAATGGAGGGTATAAGTGGTCTATTTCGCATAGTTCAGGGGCAATTTTGACCCTTTTCCGTATAAAATAATTAAACATCAAATTTCTCTCTCTATATATATAAGTTATTTAATTCCCTTTGGCCTTTGGCATACAACCCTTTTATTTTTAAATCCTCTTATTTCAATTCCTGTCTCCGCAACTACATGCATAATATTATGACACGGAGCTCGGATTATTATCAATAATATTCATACTTTAGGGCAAATAAAGATGAACCTTTATTGGTCATATTATCAAAATGGAACAATAACTTGTATTTTGTTTTTAACTTCAAAAATGAAACTCAACGTCATTTATGTTCTCTTTTTTTTTTTTAACTTAAAAAACGGAACTATTTTTTTTTTTTTTTAAAAATGCCTAATTCTGAGCTTGAAACTAGGCCTCCAAGGTAAATTTGAAGAGCCTTAATCACTGGGTCATCTTTCTATACTATATAAAGGGTGTTCAACAATTAGTATATATCCAAAAATAAAAATATTTAACATATATACAAATTTTCGATGAAAGTTGTTCATCTGACTACCCTTAGCTAGGTGTAGCTACGCCCCTAAAAGCACGTAGTATAATATTATAGGGTTGTTACTTGTCACTGATATTATTTCACAATGTCACAAGCACATCCGTGACACTCTGATTACTGTAACATGGATTCTAGTGTGTGTCTCTATATATATTTTAATTATACATAATTATATAGTAGCTACTTTAATTTCTTCAATATTTCAACAGAGGGAAAAAGACAGGTTTGTGATGTTGCTCTCAATTCAGTGACCAAATGGGTACTTTTTCTCTTCCTTTCTGTGACATGTGACACTAGTTTGGACAATATTGGACTACCACACTATTGGTCTCTCATGTCCTTTTTATCCAACGGTACTCTTGTTCAGAGGCGGAGCCAAAATTAGGAATTTGGAATTCTAAATTTTATCTTTTAAAAAAGAGAAACTTTTTATTGATAATGGGTTTGAATCCATAACTCTAGCTTGGAAAACATTTTCACCTAGCTCCTTCTCTGCTCTTCTCTTCCATCTATAGCTACTATATATTTGGTCCAATTAAACCCTTCTTGGCATGTGAATGGTAAATATATACTACAATGATATTTAGTAACCAATAATAAAAAACCATTATTTAGCGAGCGGATTAAACTGAAATTGAAGAAATTAAAATGAGCTGAATTAGAATTCGGATTGGATCATTATCCATCCAAATTTATTTTGCAAGAGTTTTAATATATTGTTATTTATCTTTTGTAATTTGAATTCCAACTTAAGAAAATAAAAAAAAAATTAAGTTCTTGATGGAAGTTACCAAACATTATTCAACATGATATTGCACTAATGCAAATAAAGAATTTTGAAACGAGTTGAATTTGGATATTAAATTAGGCTCACTCATATTAAATTATCATGAATCCAACCCATAAAATTTTGGATGAATTACCTATATTTAGGTTATTTTGATAGCACTAATTAAGAGAGTGTGCAACTTAATGATGTTGACCGACTTCTTACAAGGAATTTTTAAGAATTTCCAAATCGAAAGAAAAAAATATTCAAATTTATATAAAAAAACCAAATTTTCATTCCTTTTCTGACGTGAGAATCTTTAACAGGAACTCATGGTCTCCTTGAGTCGGTCCAAGGTCCATATGAGCATAACCAAAATAAATTGAAAAATAATTTATCAGACTCTCAAATCTTATACTTTTAAATTCCATTATAAGAATCTCTATTTATTACAAACGTATATTTTCCATAAATAAATTATTGTGGGAAATTTCTTTTTTGGTGTATGAAATGTTGGTCGACCATTCGAGATTTTTTTATTTGTTAAGTCACTTTCCCAAATGTGCTCTTCTTTTTTTAGTTAATGACAAAAAATATGACTTGGCCTTTATGATAATGAAATGGGCTTTTCACTGCACAATTACCTCACCAGTCCCCACTCCCCTTTGCACGATTTTGGTAAAAGATTTTTCATATCTTTCGAGATTTTTTTATAAAAATAAAAAGTAACTATAATGTTTTTAGTATTTTATACGAAATAGATAAATAGTCACTTTTTACCTTATTAATTAAGTTTTGATTATATGTTTTAAAATTATTCGATACTTAGCAACTTTTTAATGATAAAATAATACTAAAAGAAACACGGAAAATCTTTAGGAATGATTTTTGGAATTTGAACTTCAAAAATCATTTCTAGAATTGTTTCGGAGTTTATAATTAAAGGTAATTTACTTATTTTAATCCAGATTTTATTTTCTCATTAAAAGTTGGCAAATTTCTAATCATACATTCATATCTTAACTTTAGTTGCCTACTCAAAAATTGATCATCCACCTAATTTTTAAGTTTCAAATTTGATTTTTGATAAGTAAATAATTTTTTTTTTGAAACAACACGTTTCTCTTCATGGAAATATTTTTCACAAAAAAGGAATACGTGGTTTCAAATTTATTGCAAAGCATATATTAAGGGTCCGTCTGGCCATGCGATATGAAATCATGATATAATATCATAATATGAAATCATACGATAAAATTGAAGTTTTGTTTGGACATGCGATATGAAATTTTTGTGTTGTATATTTTCTCATAAACATAAAAACCTCATAAGTTGTAAAACTATTAAAATAACCCCAATTGTTTATTTAGTCTTACCAAATAAACAAAAAAATTATAAAATTGCATAATAAATTATTACAAAGCTATATGTTCTTCACTTAAGTAACTGTTTCATCTAACTTTAATTGATCAAAAACTTTAATTCAATAAAAAATAATTGAACATAAATTGTAGTGTACTGATCTTTAATATAATCCTCCCACATAATACAAACAATCTCCTCACGTTGAACTTGCATTTCTTGATCATTTGGCCGAGAAGACGAACCAACATTGTTACTTTGAGTCATTTGTTGATCAATATCATTCACATCTATATTTTCATGCTCATAGACCATAAAAATTTCATCACTCCTTTGATATTCTCACAAATAATTATGTAACAATGTACAACCTATGATAATTTTCACTTGTGTGTCATTATCATAATGGTTCATGCCTTTGCAAGTTTTTTTTATTATGAAAACCAAAAAAAAGTATTACTTCCTCTGTTCTAATTTATATTCAGCAAATCAATTCCTACTTTATCATTTATAATCACCAAATTTAAAGTATTAATAAATTTTAATGTTGGTGAGAATAATAAATTTTAAAAAGTAGTGATGTGATTATAAATTTTATTTACATATGAAATAAATGGTTAGTAAATATAAATGTGCGGTTGTTTTAGCAAAATATAAACTTGTGGTCAATTTTGTATTTAAAAAATCCCAAATCATGATATGGAATTCTCAAATCATGATTTTTGGAGAATATGAGATTTCCTGTCATGATTTGAAATCATGAGATGAAATCAACATGAAATCGCATGTCCAAATGTTGATTTCATATCTTGATATGGTATCGCATGGCCAAACGCCTACTAAATACTTAGGCGGAAATAAAAAGGTTAGGATTGCGTAGTTTTTCTCGTGGCTTCTCTATCGTGCGTGAATTTGTCTTTTAACTAAAATAAATAAATACGTAGCTTTGATGTAAACATGTTTTTTTGCAACAGAAAATAATTAAACTATGCATGTACATTACAAAAAAATTTAAAGAGCAAAACGTTAAGAAAGAAGAAGTTAAATTCGACTAAACAAGTCCATAGAAAACATATTGTACGTTATAAGATGTTTTATGAATCTTTTCCTTTTTAGATATGTCTTTTTTGAATACGAATTGTCTGGTAGCTGGTTAGGAAGAGTTAAATTATTTTTGTGTTAGATTTTATATAAGTAATATTATATTTGATAACATTATTTTGCTAGGTATAAAAAATTTAACACATTTAATATAATGTTTGATTTGTAATTATTTAAAATACTGCATTACTAATGCATATAAAAAATAAATTGTGAAAATTTATGTTTTGTTTTATGCTAAATAGAAGATGGAATAACTAATAATATATCATGTATTATTAATAGAGAAAAATGTCTGAAAAATACTCTAACTTCGATCGAAATTGTTGTTACAATACCAAACTTTGGAAATGGCCTCTTACCCCATGTACTATTTAATAGTGTATTTTAAAGGTATATATGTGCCTACGTGGACATTATAAATATTGCATCATTTTAAATAGTAATGTGTCCACGTGGGCACATATATACTTTTAAAATACACTATTAAATAGTGCAAGGGGTAAAAGATCCTCCATAAAATTTGGTATCGTAACAACAATTTCGGCTAAAGTTAAAATATTTTTTAGACCCTTTTCCCTTATTAATACCTGCATAACTCTAGTCCATAATCTAACAACCCCTAAATATCTTGATTAGTGTGCATAGGGTGAAGATACCCACTTGGTTCTTTTTGTTACAAGTACTTGTGAGTTGTGAGCATCTTTGGATTAATTACTGTCTGATATTCCTTTTTAACTAATTAACCTCTTCTTTGGCTTTTGCTCAAATAATACCCCCAATCTATGCCCGAAATTCTAGAGACACATTTATACTATACTAAAGTCCTATTACCCTCCCGAACTTATTTTATAAATAATTTTTTACCCTTTTTCGGCCTATGTGACACTATCAACCAAATAGCTCGAAAAAATTGTCAACACGGGTTGGACCCAGAAGATAGTGCCACGTAGGCCGAAAAGGGGTAGAAAATTATTTATAAAATAAGTTCTGAGGGTAATAGGACCTTAGTATAGTATAAGTGTGTCTCTGAGATTTCGGGCATAGGTTGAGGGGGATACTTATGCATTGTCCCAATAAATTAATCTGACATTTTCAACATACTCAGGTTGGCTTCTGCTGCATTACCTAAATAATTAGTTGCCGTTAAATATATATTTTTAGTGGTAATTAATATTCTTTGTATATGTCTCTAAAGGCTTCGCTAAAAGAAAAGTGTGAATTATATGGGGATTTTCCTAGGGATTAATATGAAAATTTGCAGGAAAATAAGTAGTGCTTTAGCGACATTGGATCTAATGACACTTAACTAATGTCGGTAAAGACTTTAGCACTCTTTATTAATGTGTCTATTTATTGCCGCTAAAAAATATTTTTATTGTAGTGAATTAAGAAAAATTTCTAATTAAATAAATAAATATTGTTATATAATATCATAGAGTAATACATATATATACATACTTTTATAGAATTTTTTGAAGTAATTTTGGCTTCAATTTTTTATAGGAGACTCCTGTATATTGGGACGTAAAACTGTAATATTCAGGATAATTGACAAAATTACTTTTGGGTAGAAATAGTATGAAGTTAGTTTTGGGACAAATTATGTTGTCATAATTTATTTATTTTTTCTGTTTGTCTTGGAAATGGTGCTCTACGTTTTCTGTGCTTCACGAGGTCAACTATATGATTTTAAAATTAATTTTAGAAGATTATTTATAGTACTTGTATTTTATTAAAATTTATAAATTATTGTTTAAGCCATATTTTGTTCCAATTAGTAACCGACTTATCAGTTGAGAAAATGAGCAAATTTTAACACTCTTTTAAGTTCCAAAATAAATGAACGAGATTAACGAGGGTCAGAACATTTAATATTTAAAATATGAATCGGATAATTGATTTTTCAAATTTTAGATATACGGTATACACTTCAAAAATTATTATTGAAGTATTTAAGAAATACTTTAAGACTACAATCAAATAAATAAACTGTCTCCCTAAATATCAATGTTATGATGAATAGAGGCAAGACTGTGTACACATCATTTTTTTCAAAATTATTTTATGAAATTACATTGAATATATTATTGTATCTTCGTAAGTAATATAACGAAATGTTAAACGTGACAATTAGCTAGAGTAGAGAAATATTAAATAAAAAAAAGTTTACTTAGTCGTAACTAATTAATGTGGATGTTTACCTCAATCTACTACTTAACCTGTTAACCATGCTAGAATAATGTGATATGGTATATTCACACCACCTAAGTTCTTGTGAATGGTCTATGGACTATGCACATAACAATTTTTTTTTGATACAAATTCATCATTTAAAAGAAAAAAGAGATCGTTGTAAATTACAATTTTTTTGTTTCACTCGTTTTCGATCGAGTTCATATTTCTACTCATTTCCCACTCCTAATGGTTAATATCTATCGTTCATGAATGTGATTCATTCCTAATACATTAGAGGATACATCTGTATTAGTTTCCATCCTAAAACGTATTTTCTTGGCTCACTTTTACTTATCACGTTTTTTTATTTTTGAAAGTTAATTTGATTAATCTTTGAAGCTAATACAGATGAAAAAATTGTCATTTTTCTCATATAAACATGACGAAAAGAAATTGTCATTTTTCTCATATAAACATGACGAAATTTTTTTTTTTAAAAAAAAAAATAACATGACAACTATAAATGAACGGGAGCGATACAAAGTATAAACAAAAACTTTGGAAAGACACAAAGAAAAGCATATATTACTACACAAACATTTCTTTCACAAGTATCCTAAATTTACTATCAAGAAATATACTTCTCTACTTTTTAGTGACAGTATTCTTTAAAAATGCATGCAGCTTCTTCAACCCCAAGCATTTCTTGAAGTTTACAGCTTTAATTCCTGAAAAAAACCAGAAAAAAGTTGCATTTTCCATGGGAATGGCAAAAACAGTGCAGGGCTCATGTTGGCTTCTTGTATTCATGGTGTTTCTTCTGTTTAATTTATCAGATGAATTCTTAGAACCTTCACAATCTGAAGCTATAGTGAAAATCAAGCAGCTTTTGAACTTCCCTCAAGATTTGAGTAGTTGGAGTGACAATACAGACTTTTGTAATAGTGAGCCAAACACTGCCTTAACACTCATGTGTTATGAAGATAACATAACACAGCTTCATATTTCTGGCTATAACTGGTTTCCTAATTTGCCTCAGGGGTTTTCTACAGATACCTTTTTCTCTAATCTTGCTCTTTTGCCTAATTTAAAGGTACTTTCTTTGGTTTCTTTAGGTTTGAGAGGAACTTTACCTAAAAAGATTGGATTTTTATCTTCTTTGGAGATTATTAATATCAGTTCAAACTTCTTTTATGGTGAGATTCCAGGAGAGATTTCATATTTGAAGAGTCTTCAGACACTTATATTGGATGATAATAAGTTTACAGGTCAAGTTCCTGAAGGGGTTGGTTTACTTCATTCTTTGTCTGTTTTGAGTTTCAAGAACAATTCATTTTCAGGTTCATTGCCTAATTCTTTGTCAAATTTACAAACCCTAAGAATCCTTTCTATTTCTGGTAATAATTTTTCTGGGGTTGTTCCAAACCTTCATAATCTGTCAAATCTTCAAGTTCTTGATTTGGAAAGTAACAATCTTGGACCTAATTTCCCTAATATTCCAACCAAGTTGGTATCTTTGGTACTTAGGAAGAACAAGTTCAGTTTAGGGGTACCAAAAGAACTGAGTTCATGTTATCAGTTGAAGAAACTGGACATTTCTTCCAATGAGCTTGTTGGACCCTTTTCACCAACAGTTTTATCATTGCCATCACTCAGCTATTTGGATATTTCTGGAAATAAACTAACTGAGAAGCTTCTAAAGAATGTGACATGTAGTCAAGACCTTTCATTTGTGAATTTATCATCAAATTACTTGACAGGGGAGTTGCCTGATTGCTTGAAACCTAGTTCTAGTTCCAAGATTGTATTGTTTTCTGGGAATTGTCTGTCGAATAAAGAGCAATGGCAGCATCCTTATTCATTTTGCCATAATGAAGCTTTGGCTGTTAGTATTGAGCCTCATAAGGGAAAGGTTAAAGGGGGAAATGGTAAAGCTGTTCTTGCATCAAGTATGGTAGGAGGTTTTGTTGGAGTAATAGCCATTGTCGGTTTGGCTTTCGTGGTTGTTAGAAGAGAGTATGCCAAGCAGAAAGCTAGCCAAGCCCCTCAAACAAGATCGATACTTGAAAAGGTCTCTCCTGCTCACACTCTTAAGCTGCTTAATGATGCAAGTAAGCTCTCTCTTTCTCTCACACAAACACATTATGTTAATGATTTCAACTTATGAAACTTTTTAGATCCTGATAATTGTAAATCTAATGTTCTGTAAGGTCTGTGTACACTCTACCTTCCCCTAATCCCGCCGGTGGGATTACACTGAGTATGTTGTTGTTGTTGTTGTTATCATTGTACTTGAAAAGTCTATGTAACCATTTGAATTTAAGCATTATTCCACAAAAGGAGTTTCTTTATATATAGAATGAAAATATCAATTTGCTTCAGGAAATTGTCCAATACTGTGTTATTGGAATAAACTCTGCTCTTGTCTAAATTTCAAGATGTGTCTTGATCTTTGATTCTTGTTAGGGTATCTTTCTGAAACGAGGAAGTTGGGATTGCTTGGGGCCCCTCCTTATCGAACGTTTGTCTTGGATGAGCTTCGAGAGGCCACTAATAACTTTGATATATCAAATCTAATCGGTGCAAGCTCCAGTGGGCAGGTATGGATTTCCTTACTAAATACTGTAAGACTGTTTGAACAATGTTAGTCCACATGGACTGTTTTGTAGTTCATTCCTCAATTCTCTTGCATCTATGGTGAATGCTGATTGTGCTTTTCTATATTCTAAAACAATAGATTTATAAAGGGCGTCTCACAGATGGCAGTGGCACTGTGGTTGCTATAAGAAGCATAAAAATGAAGAAGAGGCATAGTGTCCAGTCCTACACTCACCAACTCGGGCGTATTTCAAAGATCAGATACTGCCATTTAGTTAGTACTATTGGACACTGCTTTGAGTGCTACCAAGATGACTCAAGTGTTAGCCGAATATGTTTAGTCTTTGAATTCGTGCCAAATGTGACGCTGCGGGGGGTCATATCAGGTATATAGTCTAGATAACTTCATCTGCTTCGCGAGTTATCATTTGGCCCAACAACTGCAACAGTTTATAATTGAGCAATAAGTTTTAGCTAGTTGACTATTTCTACCGTATTACATAAATTATACAAAGTCTAAGTAAATGACTTCTTGGTACGTAGACGTTATAGAAAACAACCATCTTTGCAACAATCTGTTCCATATTGTTTTGATATATATTACTAGATTGTCCTCAATCACGACAAGTGCCTACTACATTGTACTTCTTCTCGAAAGTGCTGACGACTTTTAAAGGGACATGAAATGCTTTTAATTACTTTTTCCTAGATTATGCAACGCACGGTTTCTCCTTTGCCAGATCCTTAAATGTACAGGTGTTTATTATCTTTAAGACAGTTGTTCTGAATTCTTTGCAAACGCTCGGTTTTGTAGAAGCAAATTCAGCTCAAAAGTTTACATGGACGCAACGGATGTCAGCTGCAATAGGGATAGCAAAGGGAATTCAGTTCCTTCATACTGGAATAGTACCAGGGATATTCTCCAATCAATTGAAGATTACAGATGTATTACTGGATCAGAATTTCCACGTAAAGATTAGCAAATACAATGTGCCTTTGTTAATTGAAAATAAGAAAATGGTATGCAAACCTCTCTTCTCTACTATATTCTCTATTAATCACTCATTTCATTCTTGAACATTCACATTTCGTTATTGCAACTGTTCTTAGGATGCTGGACCGTCTTCTAGTGGATCAAAGGGAAATGATGGGCAAAGGTAAATGATCTCATCATTCTCAGTTGCTACTGCTACATTTTCGGTCTTCATTACTCCACTTTTATGGTTCGATTTCAGAAGCACCTATTGGAAACTAATCTTGTTATACTTCTAAATGCAAATTGGTCTAAAAAGGTTTTAGAGAATCTTAAGTGTATCTCGACCAATTCTAGACAACACCTCTCCAGCCACTGCTATTGGGGGTAGGCACCGTTATAGCATCATGCCATTCATTGGTTATGATTCTTGAAGACAATATATAGAGCCATAGACTTGGACCGTCTTAGGAGATTCCGAGATAGTACTCTACCGTTTAGTAGACTATTAATGAATTCCTTCTTTTGTTAATATCTTCCTGAATGCAGGTTAAAATACGAGGAGAAAGATGATGTGTATGACTTTGGAGTAATCTTACTTGAAATCATATCGGGAAGGACAATCGATACAAAAAATGATATAGATGTTTCTAAAGACATTGTAAGAGTCACTTATGACATTTATGAGAAAATTCTTTCAAGTCATCAAGATGAAGAACTATTTTGTTAAAACCTTTTCTTGTTGCAGCTAATAGTTAGCTTAACAGCTGACGAAATAGCTCGGAGGAACATCATTGATCCAGCTGTTCGGAAGGAATGCTCAGATAGTTCTCTTAGAACATTAATGGAACTATGCATAAAATGTCTTTCAGATGAACCATCGCGACGTCCTTCTGTAGAAGACTTGATATGGAACTTGCAGTTTGCAGCTCAGGTCCAAGACCCTTGGAATAGAGACACTTATGGCAACCAAGAGTCCCCTGGTCATGTGTAAGAACTTGTGCAAATTATATCCAATGATCAATGGACCTTTTCTTGTACAAAATGTAACATTATACCACTAGGATAGTAGTTTCAATTATTTAGTAGTCTCTATTGCAACACTTTTGGCTATATGAGGTTTCAGTACTCTTTGGAGGTTAACTCTACATTTGAGCCAAAATTTGTAAGCAAATGGCTATTTTTTGCACTTTTTTTTTAACGAGCCTAAAATTTAAAAGGTGGGCCTTGCACCGACCATTCAACGGACCATGGACCAAACAGCACCCAAAAATGCTATTTGTGAAAACCACCCCTTATCAAATGATTATCATTAGACTACTATTTGGAATCAAAATGAATACTCGATTTATTATGAAAAAATGTTGATTTGAAAAGTTAATTTATTAGTAATAGTTTTAAAAAATTTACAAGAAAAGAATAAATCAATCTTTTGTACTTTTTAGAAAACCGTTCAAATTCTAGTTGATCTCAGTCACTTTCTTCTAGTTGATCTTAGTCACTTTCTTTGCTATGCTTAGATAACTCTCTCCATCAAAATTTATAAACCCGACAAAAAAAGTATCTACTAAAAATTTCTGCAGAGAGATGTTTTTTTATGGAAACTTCTGTGAAATATGAGACCATAGAGACTCGTTCAACCATAATTTTCATTGACAAGATATCATGTTACGTTTCAAAATGGAAAATCATGTGGAGGTGGATTCTTTCATGACATTTCATAAGTTAGAGACTTCAAACTTTGACTTTCTATACTCAAATTCATTTCTTTAAGCTTATTTCTGGGCAAATCATCATAATTTGCAGATTTAAAATTTAAATTTTATAAGTTTTTATAACAATCTCAAATTATTACTAATATACTATAATGATTGAGTTTACAAAAGCTACTACATTTCCGTGAACCTATACCTTGTACTCTAGATCCACCATTGCTAAACCATACCATAGAGGCGAATTTAGAATGGGTTTCTATGAATTCAATTGAATCAATTACTTTTGACTTAAACTATATATGCATATAAAAAAAGTTGAAATGTGTACATACAATAAGATCACCTCTTCTCTACCACATAAGATACACTTTCAAACACATAATATGGTTGACTAATGAAGCCTACCATAAAGGAGTTTCTTGGTTTCTAAGCAAATAGATAAACTAGAATTAAAATAGTAGTCAATCATAATACATGGAACTTTCTTCTCAATGTAAACCTTAGAAAGGTATCAATGACCCTTTTAACAGTTAACACAATGGGCAAATTCATAATTCACTGGCTTGGTACTAACACCATGCAAGGAGTAGCAACAAGTTGAGATAAGTGTAACAACAACAACATACCCAGTGAAATCCCACAAAGTAGGGTTGGGGAGAGTAGAGTGTACGCAAACCTTACCACTACCTTGTGGAGGTAGAGAGGTTGTTTAGATAAAGTGTAACATGATGCAATAATCTAGATAGAAACGACAGGGAAGTAAGATTTAACAAAAAACTTGAGTGTGTATGCTCATTCTATTGATGAAAATTGGTGTTACATGAGGGTATGTAACCAGTATTGTACAGTTCTTTAATGTACAATTAATGTGCATGAATAGCAAAGAATGGACCTGAATACTAACTACTCCTATCCTTTGGATACCAAAACAAACAAAATCCGGTAACGAGGAGGTAATCTCCAAAGTAACATAAAAAAACCTTTTTACAAGCAGAAGTGATGGAGAAGAGAACTGAGAAATACGCTCAATCATTGTCGAGGAGGGTTAACAATTGGATTCATTTCTATTTCTGAGGTCTGAGAGTCTCTTAAATTTCTGAACTTCTCTCCTTCTCTTGCAATCTGAAAATCACGAGGTCTAGCATGCTGAATGAAAGCTTTGACGACAAAACGAGGAGCAAGTGCAGCAATTGTTATGGAAAGCAAGCAAAACCAGAATTTAGCATCCCCGGCTGCATGGAAAATGGCCCTGCAAAAATGATTTTACATGCAAATCAGTCTATACTTCTCTGACTTGATAAGTTTGTCAGCATAAATAAAGAGAATCCTAAAAACTTCTTAGTTACCATGTGAGCTGGTAAGTTGTGAAAAAAAATTAAAACTGAAAAAAAGTTTTCTTGGTTGATTTACAAGATACGGGAAGAAATACTAATGGTCATCGTGATTCAGTTTTAGCAAGTGTAACTTCTGCATGGGAAATGAAATTCCAAATACATTCTCTTGCAGATTTAAATTTTGAAAGGGACAGGGATCTGAAAACTGCAACAAAACACACAGACACATTACTATACTGGACATCTATTTTTCACGAGACATAAACGAAAGCATAACAGGTATATTTGAAGTTAGCAGGATATGAATGAAGAAGAATCATATCCTACCAAATTTGTTTATTTTGCTCTCTCTTGCTGTTGGATTTTCATAAAAGACTCAAAATACAGGTTAAGTGTGCAAAGGTCTCCAGGCCTAGAGACAGATTAACTATAAGAGTGGAATTGAAGTCTTAGTTTTCTGTGGTACTGCATCTCAAGCTAAAAGGTCACCTAGCTTTTAAAGGAAAAAAAGCAACCATCTTCAGAAACTAAACCTTTATGTTTGGATTTCTTCGAATCTTTTAGTTTTAGCAATTTTCTCCACTAACTAACAAGTAGTATGAAATAGTCTTTGAAAGTGCCTAAAACTGTATGAGCAAATATAATTACAGTATGAGCAAATGATGTGCAGTGTCCACAGAAAACAAGAATAGATTATCTATAAGAAAATCAGCAGAGTGATCTTACCAGTATCCAGGTAGAAATGTCAGCGAGTCAATGGCAATGACACAAATAAAAGTGGCTACTATAGATCCCCAAATAGCAGCATGAGTAATCCAAGACCAACGAATCACATCCATTGCTAGATGCACATTGACCAAAATAACAACAGCAAGTGTCCATAGATCTCCAATGCTTGAGATATCAATCTCACTTTCCCAGTATGCTAGAACAGGTACAAAGAAGGCCACTATACTTTGCCATAAGGTGTCAATCATAGTTACCCAAAATAATTTCTTATTATAGCTCTCTTGCCTTTGTCCAGGACCATAGAGTTGTGGATACTTCATAAGAGTCACTCTACTTAGATCCTTATCGAGAATCCCAACAACTATTGTAGGCACTGCAGTATAGATTATGGAGTATAGCATGCTGCTCCAGTCAGTTAGAGCAGTGGTCAAAGTGAAAGCTGTAAAGAGAGCATACCTGAGCAGAAAAAATTAAAAGGGTCAGCTGTTGCTGAAAGGAAAATTCACAAAACTATTTCATAAATCCATACTTTAGTGTTCTCTATTATGGACCATTAACATTCTACATGAAACTTTAGTCAGACATCATTAAACAATCTGGCTAATGGCCTAACATATATTACTAATTTTGAGAATGTATTACTTATTAACTACTTAACTCTTCATAACTATATTCCAATTTGACAACAGTCATTGAGTGAGTATTTTAAGCTATGTTTCTTTTTAAAACTTAGAAAGGTTTAGTACTAATGCCTAAGTGTATTTTCCACTGAATTGTGTCTGAATTACCTAGTCCTAGAGGCTAGAAATAGCAAGAAGCATGAGAAAGAACTGTAGTCTCGCTACAAGTACACTTACCAGAATAAGACGAAAACAAGGATAGCATTTCTGTAGAAGTTGTATAATATCATGTAGCCCATTCGTTGATAATTCCAATGGCCATGTACCAACAGAAGAGGGACCAAGAATCTGAATTGTCCCATAGCAAAATCTGATGCCATCACAGCTTGACGTCCCTCTTGGCCACTGATGCCAATGCCCACATCAGCCATTTGGATCATTGACACATCATTTGCACCTGAAGTTACAACAATGAATTTTAGATCAGTATTGCTTCTGTAGTTTTTTTTCTTTTGTCACTTGCCATGTAGATTTATTTCAGACAGTACAACTCCTAATGCCCCATCAGAAAGAGTACTAACACTTACCATCCCCAATTGCGAGTGTCATGTCATCAGTGCGGTTCTTTATGAGAGCAACAATTCCGGCCTTTTGTAATGGGGCCACCCGACAACAGAGTACAACAGAACAATAACTGGCCAACTGGAATAACTGCATTGAAATGAAGAACAGGTAAGGGGATTTGCAACAGTACTGATGTATTTATGTAATTAAGTATTAGATACAAACGCAAAGAGAGAGAGTGTTTAAGATCTACAAGCATTACCAGTTCTTCAAGTTCGCCGTCAAGGACATAAACGAGGCTTGTTCCATCAATGATTAAAGCAATTGCACTTGCTCCAGCTCCAATATTTTCCTCAGCATTATGTGGTGTTAGACTCCTACACCGAGTCAGAGCAGCTTCCAAAGACCTTTTACATGACTCCTTAGATTTGTTATTTATCACAATCTGAGTCATACTGTTCGTTAAAAGTTTCGAGGAATAGCCAATTGAAATTGCAGTCTCTTGCTTGTCCCCAGTCAAAACCCAAACTTTAATGCCTGCCACTCTTAAGGACTCAATAGCTTCTGGTACACCTTCCTGCAATTTATCTTCAATACCAGAGGCACCTAATATGGTGAGGTTCTTTTCTACATTGCCAGCTACTTTTCGAAGTAGAGCTGCCCTACCAATAACAGCTGTGTTTGCTGCCTCATAAGAAGACTGCCATTCCTCAAATTCAGAAGCACTCATTTCTCTCATCCCCACTACAAGGGTTCTGAGACCCATTGAGGAATAAGAGTGTAGATGCAGTTCTGTTGCTCGCACTACATTCAAGCTCAATGATTTATCTATGATGCCAAACATGGTTGTATCAGCACCTTTAACAAAGACTTTAACTGTATTGTCAGGGCAGCCTAATATTACTGACATCCTCTTCCGATCACTGTCAAATTCATGTAAGCCTAGTACATTGAACCTGCAATTACCATGAAGTAACGCATTAAACATCCACATTTCCATTGAATTTCCTCGTAATCAATAACTCTAGTTGCTGAGCATTTAAAGTAACACATACCTAATTACCATAGTAAGGTTGGATCTCCAGTAGTACAAGAAAAATTAAACAAGCACAGAAGTTGAGGAAAGGGGAAAAACTAAGTTTTAACATTACCTTTGTCTTTCTCCTTGAACATCTATTACTATATGGCCTGATGTTCTCTCAATGAGCATAAACCCATAAGCTGCAGCAGCATAAACCAATGCCTGCTCATCCGGAGACTCCCCTTGGTAATCTACCAACTTCATAGCCGGATCAGATGTCTCCACGGCAAGAGGGACAATTGTGTTGCAAGCAGCTAATGCAAGGAAAAAATCATGAACATGTTTCCCTTCATCTGAATGCTTCCCATTTTTTGATATATTCAAAAGCACTGGATCAACCTTCACCTTCGTTTTCGGCCTTAAAACCTGACCGTCTACTAGCCAAATAAGAAAGAAAATGTAAGTTCCAATGTGTTACCAAACAGGTGCCACCAAGGAAAGGTTTATTTTCTTTATCTAGGAGAATTATTTTTTTTTGGGGGGGTGATGAAAGATGATGAGAAGTTGTTGTAGTACCTTGAACAGAGCATCCAGCTACTTCTTCTTGAGGGTCTGATTTTCCACTACCATAATCTACACCCCAAATGCTTGCACATTGAAATTCCATCTTGTTCTCAGTTAAGGTACCAGTTTTGTCAGAGAAAACATATTTAATTTGGCCCAGATCCTCATTTATGTTAAGAGCCCTACACTGGAATCTTGATTTTGACGTTTCATCATACATTCGATTATCTTGGATCATAAAGTAGGCCTGACCAACACGAACAAGTTCCATAGATATGTACAGTGATATAGGGATCATAATCTGGTAGACGATGACAGACATTAGAAAAGTAAACACCATTTCCAGTCCCCAGCCATAATAATTGTAGTCTTCAATTTTGTCTTCTGAGAAGTCCAATTTCCTGTAGAAGGGGATGGTATTTAACTCATCCTTGTGGTGCCTCAACCAAACACCGGCACAAATGGAGACAAGAGTACATAATGCAACAAGGAAGAAAGAGAGGATAATGATCTCCCTATTCATTCGGGTCTCAAGACGGCTTCTCTTTGATGGAGCTCCAGAGTTGTTGAGCATAGCTTTAGTTTCTCTCCCAGCATAAACTGCAACTCCAATAGCCCAACTAGTGTTCTTGAGCTCACAGCCACGGAGGATTATATTTGAAGGTCCAAGAGAAACACGCTTTCCATCTATTTCCATATTAGCATGAAAACCATAAATGTTCCTATTCGGTTTCTCACATTTGATCATCCCACTAATACTGTCCTTTTCTGGCATCTTCATTTGCGTCTCCTGCTTTGCATACCGTGTCTTCAGATTTGATTCCCCGTCTAAATTAATAGTCTGGATATAGGCAACCCCAGTGGGATCACTTGTCGAGAGCAATACCATATCACAAGGAATGGTACCACTTGATGAAATTTTGATGATTTCACCCACCTTTATTTCCTTCCATTTTTTCTCTTGAAACTGACCATCCAACAACACCAATGCCAACCTGTTATTCTCAATCCTATCAGAACGGTGGCGCCTATAATCCTCATAGGCATCCTTAATTGCTGTAACTAATAGCACAAAAGCCAATGGAAGAATTGAAGCTCCCCGACCAAAGACAGCCAACATAGGAAGCTGATTAAGAATAGCAATCACCAGAAAGTAAATGTATGCCACTCTATGGAACTGCTCGAACAGGTTTCGAGGCAAGAAGGTCACAATAGAGTATTTCGCAGTCCTAATTGAATTACCCGAAAATTCAAACTTCTCATTTGTCCTCTCAGGATCATTTAAATAAACAACTCTAGAATCCTCATCGCTAATCTCTTTTTGAGATGTTCCATACCCCTCAGAGTCAGCACCCTGCGACCCATATCTCACAGGTTTCGATCCAAACTCACCTAAATTCACCTCCCTCACAGACCCCCCACCAGATGCCCTTGACCTATTAGATGACATACTTCTTATAGAGGATGATTTCATCATAATAGAATCAGTAACTGGAGAATTATTCTCCATATTAGTTCACAAGACAATCTAAGGCTATAAGGGACAGATGGTTTAAACAGATCAGCAACAACAACAGGAATCTCTAAACCATAATCACAAGATCACTAACCCCATCAAGAAGTTCAAAAAACTAAACTTTATCAGATTCATCAAAACCACAGATAGTCAATCAAAACCCCCCAAACAAAAAAAAAAATCTAAAAATCCAATCTTTAAAATCTCACAATATACTACAACCCAAAAAAGTCAACTATCAAGAATCACACAAAAAATGGTATATCTCATAAAAATACAAAAAGGGTCATCAGCTATAGATGTAAATCACAACTTACTTGCATTGATGTAATAAAGAAGAAATGAAATTGAGATTCTTTTGTGTAAGCTGGAATGAGTATAATAATTTATAAAATTGGGATATAAGTGAAGATAAAATTCAAAGGTCAAAGACATCGTAGAAGCTGTTCTTGTTTGAAATTATAGGGTGTGGGGTGAGGGGGGTGGGGTGAAATTTAAAAGAAGATGGAAAAACGATTATTAAACAAAGAAATGGGAAGAGAGTCGTTAATGGTAGGCTCCAAAATGGCAAAAAAAAACAAGAAAATGGTTACAAAATAGTTTAACTTTGTTTTGTATATTGAAGTTGTGCCGCTGTTCTAGAAGGAAAGGGTGCAAATATATTTTCTACAGGTGTTTCTGCAGTGACAATTTTTTGAATGTGTTCTATGATTTTATTCTCTTGGAGGGGCGTGGCCGTCCAAAAATGAATCGAAATTGAAATCGAAAAATGTATTGATATATGATAACAATACTATATCCAATAAAATCTACAAAGTAGGATCTGAAGAATATAGAGTATACTTAGATTTTATCAGTTTCGAAAAATAGGGAGGCTATTCGTGCTATTGATCTTGTAATGATTTAATGCATTTTTAACGGATTAATCAATAATAATCTAATAATAACTGAGGATAAATCTTGTTAATTTTTTTTTAAAAAAAAAAAAACTTATAAGTTCAGTATTTGTTTTTGTGTTTCATCTTTTCTTTTTACTTATTGTTTTTTTCGTTTTCTATTTTAGGTATTTCAAGAATATTGCTTAAAATTGTTTATCAAATGTTATGCTTTTTATTTTCTATTTGTAATTAATCGTTTTAGCATCATGTGCTACGAATACTTCTTCTAAATTAGTACTGGATGTCAATTTAATGAAACTTGATTTTTAGAAATTCCTTATAAATTCTGAACTACCTTATTAAATTTCCAAGAGTACTATATTTGTTTAATTTATCATGCGGTTAGTAATTGATTGTTAATGAATATTTTCTTAATATGAAGTCTTAACGGTTTAAATTGATAACGATCAATAACTGATTGATTGATATTTTGACAATTATTCAACGATTTAAAATATCTACAGATTGATGGTAATAAGTTAAATCGAACTTAACCGACTACGAGCCCCGATGATTAGTTTTTGATTGGCAAATATATACGCAACACCTCAAATCTATCAATAAATTTCATTTAGACATTGGAACTACGATTTGTTCAAACTGAGTACCTATAATTGCATTCAAATTTAATATTTTTTGTTGTTGATATTCTCAAATGTCCATTTAAGCAGATAAGTTAATTATTTAAAATATGTCATATCCTATAATTGTATGAATTAGTCTCAATAAGCAATAAAACCTAAGACATGTTCCAATTGAGGATAATGTATATAATTCAAGGAGATGACATGTTCTATTGTAATGAATTTTTGAGATCACACGCAAAATATTTTCCAAATTAGAATCAAAATTATTTAACAAGAGCACTTTTATCATATGTTCAGATGCTCATTTGGAACCACTTTCATTTAGAGCATTAATTATAAGATTAATGGCTTATTAGGAAATCAAATTTGAAGTACTGTTTCATGACAGATTGATATTAGTAGATTTGTTTATAATTTTTATATTATTAATCATTAATATTATTCTTATTTTGTCCCACAGTTTAAATCAAAAAGAAATTCACTTTCTAACTTATATATTTGGGGCATTTTCGTGTTATTACAATAATTTAACTAAAGAAGATAAATTTTGTGAGTGTTTATGTGACTTAAAAGCAAAACTTAGGATCAAAATTTCAATTAACTTTACTTTAAGAAAAAAATATTAACCTACTGCACTTCGATATTATTTATTTTGAAGAATAGATCTAAATATAATTAAATTACAAACAGCTAATTGATAAATAACTTATGTATATAGATTAAAATAAATAAATCATAAATCTATCCAGCTATTTGGATAAAAAATTCCTTTTTTCCCGTAATAATAACTAATTAACTACACTAACACTATTTATAAATTACCATATTCTACAATAGAAAAAAGAAACTTAAAAAATATATCATAAATATATAGAACTGAACCATGATTGATGGGGAAATAAAAACTGTAGTTATCTGAAGAATTAAATATGATTGAGACGCCTAATTGCTACTTCCACTTTAATATGTGTCACTTTCATTTTTTTTATAACTAGTTTTATTTTTATCCTGATGTTTGATATTTATATTAAAGTTCTATTAACTGAAGAAGATTTTATATTTAATAAAATTTAAATTTAAATTATTTAATTCAAAATAAAATACTTATCGTTCCATTATAATTTATATTTTATATTGATATATGGGTTACTTTCATGCATTAATGATTTAAATCCTCTGAAGTCTTTATTTTCTTCTTTTTTCCCTTTCTCTTTTCCTTTATTCTTCCCGTTTTTAGGTTCTTGACATTGTGACGGTTGGTACACTGCCAAACTATTTGGTCCATCATAAAGAGCATTACATATAATAATCTCAAAAGTGAATGATCTTAAAATATATATATATATATATTTATTTATTTTAATCTTCAAAATAAAAAGTTTAATTTTTTTTTATCATGAGACAAATAGGATTAAAAGTTGAGATTACTTATTTTCAAGATCATTTTTGTAAATAATTCTAGTGATCTAGTACCATAGGTAAGAACTTAACCTACACATCACTAGAATCTAAGACTTATTATTTATATATAAAACATTTCTCCTATATTTAATCGATTTAGAATTTGATTAAAATATTACATTAAACCTATCGTGATCTGTCCCTTTTCCTAACATAACACTCCATTAACAAAAGCTAAGTATATAAGGTTGTCTTTAATACCGGGTAAAATAATCCCTTTTTAGTTATCCAGGAACAATTATGTTTTAAACCAGGTAGTTAATTATTTTATCTGAAAATTTTATTGTCTTTTAAGAAAAATAATAAGTAATAATCTATTATCAATAAAGATTATGATAGAGTCACAAGTATTTTCCATCAATCCATTTTTATTTATCTACTTGTACTTGTTTAATTTGCAAAACTATTTTTTTTTAATCATTTTATATCTATTTCACTCTTATTATTAAATATTGTTCATTTTTCAGTGAGTTTAATAATAATAAGAGGTGCTACAATTTATTTATTATTTTTGAAATATGTCAAATCAAATAAGAACCAACAAAAATAGACGACGAAAGCATATATACACCGTACGCTAATTTGTTTCCAGGCTTTACACGTTATGAAAGTCTATGCAATTTTTTCAATAATTTAAACCAATCACTTTGAGATGTCTCATTTTGGAATCTTCTATATCGTAAATCAACCGCCAAAGACTTCAACGTTTTCTTTTAAAAATAAAATAAAATTATTAGTATTATTATTATTATTTCCTCTATATATGTGGCACCTCTAGAAAAAAAATAATCCTATTTTGACCGTTATTACAACTTACAAGAATTTCTAGTCTAAATTCAAATAATTCTTAGTACTTTCTATCTAAATAAGAACTTGAATTTTACAACCCAAGCATAACAAGAATAGTACGTAATAGAATGTTCCACTTCTACAGATTTGAATTGTCTTATTTCTGAGGTTTGGTTCGTCAAAATTTTTGAAAAATATTCCTTAAACAAAGAAAATGATTTCAATAGCGAGAGTTTCACTGGTGACATTCTACGTTAATGATATCCTCCCACTCTCCAACACGCATCATATCAACCTAACTCCCGTAGCCCCATCTCTACCCCTACCCTACCACTACCTTGCATATTGTTTGTTTAAATTACATACATATGCTTCTAGAACAATAATTTTTACTTACATACCAACACACACACAAAAAAAAGTAAAATTCACTTATTCAGTTTTAAATGTAATGATTAATTGATGATACTCCAAATTTAATAGTTAATTAGAGAATTAACAAAAGTTATAATCGCAAATATTGATATATAACTATCAAAGACATTTTAATACTATTCTCTACTCAACGTGAGAAAAATGTGTAATATTAATCTTAACTCTTGATCTTTATTTGACTACTAGACATTATGAATCTTCTGATTGACTACTTTATACATATTAATCAAATAATTAAATTTGGCTTCTTCTTTGATCTTTCATAGGGAAATTAACGTGTTGAATTCAAATTGATAGAATATAATAATTATACTTCATGAAGCTGGAATTATATTCTGCAGCCTAATGCCACCACTCTTCTCAATCATGGAACTCCTTTTATTTATGTGTATTTTATTGCTAATTAATTTATAAAAAGTAAATATTCTTCATCAATGAACATTGTTTCATTGTCCCTCCAATATTGACATTTCATATAATCACACATAAAGTAATACTTAACCAAGTATTATCCTGAGGTTCTATGTATTACTAATAATTGCATAACTTTAACCGGCTACGAAACGACAACTAAGTTGTTGAGTTTCACTTATCCCCAAGACTTTCATTTGGTCTCGAAATAAACTAATATTAACAGACATCACTGTTATTCTACATGCCAAAAGTTTCATCAAAGAACCCTTGAAAATCAAAATTTCAGTACCAGCCATGATATTTAGACATTAGAATTTACACATAATTAAGATGAAGATAACAAGCATATACAATAAACAGTGACAGAGATACAGGCTGTTTTGTTTAATCATCTTCCTCAGGTTCTTCACTTTCACTGTTACTATTTTCTTGTAACTCACTAACTGCTTCTGTAAATTCAGCAATATTATCTTCTTCGTCGTTGTCATTGTTGTCGTCTGATGATGATGATTTTTCAATGTTTGTATCTATAACATCAGATATTTCTTCAGCAGCTTCAATTTCTTTCCCTGTTTCCTTAAGCAACACTCGAGGAAACCTTAAGGGTTTTCCCGGCTGATCTTTAAAGAAAGAATTCATGGTCATGAACCTAAAGACCTGCAATAGGCGTCGTTTATCTCTTCGAATATCTGAACTCAATAGTTTCTGCAGCAGTGTTGATTCTCTCGCACTTTTTGTAACCTGAGTTACAGATTCACGGTTCACATCCTGTTTTCCTGCAGGGAAGCCCTTTTGATCACAAGTATTTGAGGAATCGGAGTTTCCAAATCTTCGTTTCTTGGAGAAACGATCATTTCGGTTGAACTTTTCTTTTTTATTGAACCTTTTTTGGAACCTTTCTTTTCTACTCAGTGGCCTTTTTTGCTCCATTCCATCCACTTGTTTCTCAGTATCTGACAGATAGGATGATGGTATTTCTGCAACTTCAAAGCCTAACTCAGCCTGCTTGGCTAGAATTTCCTTAAGTTGCTGCATAAAGTTCAACTAATTAAACCAACATGAATAGCTAAGAATTACCAGTAAATACAGACAATGAAACGGATGAAGAGAGAGAGAGCCTTTTTGAACTTGCTAAAGAGTAAATAATACAAGTATATGAACAAATACCAAATAATAGGTCCATGGACAATTTACATTAGCTATGCAGGACGAACAGAAATCTTCAGGAAGTAGAATATATTTAGTGCAATCAGAGTTGTGTAAAGATGAGTAGCATTCTAAGGTAACTGAGGGGCAAAGATGTGAAAGCTATTCGTGTGATGAACAGAGATTTGTGGAAAATGTCTGTACATTGAACGGACAAGGGGAGCCATTGTTCATTTACTTCCTCCAAGTATGCTTCTCTAAAGTGTAGCATAAATGCAAATTCAGCATATGTTTAATATGCAAGTCTAGATAACAAAGCATCGGTCATCTAGGTTCAGACTTCAGAAGAAAGCTATAACACGCTTGCATTTCAGATGTTGTGCAGGCATCTTTAGCTAATTATAAAAGAAGCTTTGGACAAACAAAAGAGTTAATGAAAAACGTTCAATGTTGGGAGGTATGTGAGATATCCTCATAGACACGCAGTGTTAATTAAAATGTGTAAAGAAAGCAAACAAGTAAAGGTTCAGTTCCCGTGATCTTGAGACTAGAACCTGCTACGCAAGAAAGGAATTTTGAGAAGGCTTTCAGAGATTAGAGGAGAAATGCACAAGATCTTTTGCTTATCATGGAAGAGAGAATTTTCAGAAAGCCTTCAAGTTTCCTACTTGAGCTGCCAAATTCTTAACATCACATCCTATAAAGACTGTCCGCTAGTTCTCCAGTCTCAACAGAGAGTTAGAGAAAACCAAAGACCCAACTATTTTTCTACTCACCAATATTCAATTTGCATACATTCACCTCCCTTGATTCTTAAGAGGTATTATAGTCCAAACAAAATCTCACAAAATTTGGAGACAACTGGAAAATAGTCAGAGTACGTGATTCCATGTCTTTCTTTAAGGGGAGGAATATGTATTTTGAACTTAGCGTGGACCTCAATGGTATTAATATAGCATCTCTAGGAATAGAAAACATTAGAAACATCATGAAGATCCAAATGAAGAGAGTACATCAAAATACTACTATCCTCACATTTTTTTAGTTGATTTAATAAAGGGATTCATCATACAATCTCACTCACTTCAATAACATGTCTTCTTTTTGCAAAGAAGAAGAAACGCATAGCTCATTCATTTATTCCATAGCTTTCCTTTCATGTTTCCTTTTTCATATGGAGCAGGAAGGGGTAGAAACAGGCAGCTTTGGTGTTCCTCATTTCTACTGTAGTATCTCAATACAGTATCCAATGGGAGGATGGATACAACAAGAAAAAGGAGTAGTTTGGACAATATACCTATGCTACACTGACTTCAGCCTATGTGCACTACAAGATACTCCCTCCGTTTCACAAAGAATGACCTCCTTTCCTTTTTAGTCAGTTTAAAAAAGAATGACCTCTTTCCTTTTTTGGTAACATTTTACTTTTTGCTTTCCACGTGGCATGTTTATGACCACAAGATTAAGGGCAATTTTGTACATTTGACATAACATTAATTTAGGACCACAAGATTCAAAAGTCTTCTTTATTTACTTAAACTCCGTGCCAA
>JAJOOR010005926.1:0-34053 GCA_036250505.1 Solanum acaule | reverse complement strand
AAGCGAATCCAAGATAAAAACTGCAGGCAAGTTGCTTTTTGTAAACGGAGAAAAGGTTTATTGAAGAAAGCAAAAGAAATTTCCATTCTCTGCGATGTTGATGTTGCGGTTGTTATCATCTCGAATCGTGGCAGGCTCCATGAATTCTCCAGCAATAACAGGTTTTGATTTATTATAATCAGATAAGCATATCAATTTTCCCTCGATTATCGTGTTGATCTGTTAGGAAGACGAATAGTTTGTTGATTGACACGTTTATTAACTGTGTGATTTCTGGCGGTGCGGTTTTTGTTAGTGATCTGCATAAGAGAGTTTACATTTTTTGCATGTGATATGGAGGATGTCAACATAATACTATTTGG
The DNA here is from genome assembly GCA_036250505.1 of Solanum acaule. Lineage (NCBI taxonomy): Eukaryota > Viridiplantae > Streptophyta > Magnoliopsida > Solanales > Solanaceae > Solanum > Solanum acaule. The sequence continues at coordinate 33,691 of JAJOOR010005926.1, read as the reverse complement.
AAAAACAATGAGGTTTACCTCAATTTGAATGAATTTTATTCAATCATAACTATCACTTAAAAACAAGAGAGTGTAACTAACTCACCTAAATTTAGTTCTTGTTTGGATTAACTTATTCTTAGGTGTTTTTTTTTTTTACTTTTAAGCACTTTTTGTAGTTTTAGAGGGTTTGGAAAGTTTATAATGAGTCAAAAGTAAAAAGTAGTTTACTTGTGACTTTTAACTTTTGACTTATAAATTAGTACTCCGTTCGTTTCACAAAGAATGACCTAGTTTGACTTGATACGGAGTTTAAGAAAATAAAGAAGACTTTTGAATTTTGTGGTCCTAAATTAAAGTTATGTCAAATGTATAAAATTGATCTTTAATCTTGTGGCCTTAAACATGTCACGTTGAAAGCTGAAATTAAAATGTTATCAAAAAAAGAAAGAGGTCATTCTTTTTTAAACAGACTAAAAAGAAAAGGAGGTCATTTATTTTTAAACGGAGGGAGTACTTTTTGTAAGCTCATCCACACGGGCCCTTAAAGGAACTAACCTAATCTAATCTTATAGATAATTAAACTTAGATTAAAAAATATTCAAATAATCAAACTAAATCTAATCCTAATAACAATGGTTAAAGGAACGGATTTTGGGCTACCTAACTCAACCTCTAAAGTTAGATCCAAAGTTAGCTCAGGATTGTCCAAACCATATTAAAGACACCACCCATCTGTCACGACCCGAGCTTACACCCTGGACGTGGTCGGCACTCGAAGACCATTGCTGGTCCCCAAGCGAACCCTCATCCTGGCTGACTACAAGCGGAAAACTAATTCAAGCATATAAAACTTAAAAACTGAAATAAAAGTTCATAAAACTTAAATTCAAACTTTAACTCAAATGAAAATTGTGAATAATAAAATATATTCAACTCGCCCCAAAATTGGCAACTTAAGTCTTTGAAATATTTAATAAAATAAATAAATAATACAAACTTCTCAACTATACTGACTATCTATGAAGCCTCTAACTGATAAAGATGAAAGTCGGGACAGGACCCACGACATCCTAACAATTGATATAACTGAAAGGTAAATGAAATCCTCCAGAAGCAAGGAGGTTCACCATAGCTAACTCGAACTCTTAGATGTATCAACGAAGCTCTTGTTGGGATCCTGAATACCTGTGTCTCATTGTCACGACCCGAGCCTACACCCTGGACGTGACCGGCACTCGAAGACCATTGCTGGTCTCCAAGCGAACCCTCATCCTGGCTGACTACAAGCGGAAAACTAATTCAAGCATACAAAGCTTAAAAACTGAAATAAAAGTTCATAAAACTTAAATTCAAACTTTAACTCAAATGAAAATTGTGAATAGTAAAATATATTCAACTCTCCCCAAAATTGGCAACTTAAGTCTTTGAAATATTTAATAAAATAAATAAATAATACATACTTCTCAACTTTAGTATCTATGAAGCCTCTAACTGATAAAGATGAAAGTCAGGACAAGATCCACGACATCCTAACAACTGATATAACTAAAAGGTAAATGAAATCCTCCGGAAGCAAGGAGGCTCACCATAGCTAACTCGAACTCTCTGATGTATCAACGAAGCTCCTGTTGATGATCCTGGATACCTGTGTCTGCATTATGAGAAGATGCAGGCCAAAAAGCTCAGTACATAGAATGTACGAGCATGTAAGGGGAATTCTAAAGCATAACATAAGCTTGAACTTAATAAAAAAAAACATACTTACCTCTTCTCAAATTTACTCAAGGATACTCAAACTTACTCAACTCAGAAGTACTTAAGGATAAGATACTCAACTTAGAGATAAGATACTCAACTCAGAGATAAGATACTCAACTCAAAGATATGATATTCGACTCTGGTACTCAACTCTGGATACTCAACTCAATATAAAACAATAATACACATGCAATATATGGAAAGCTTTATAAAACAGTAAAAACAACTTAGTTCGTTAAAGAAAATGCAATAACAAACTCAACTTTACTTATATATTAAAGTAATATAGTTTCTGTGGGAGTTTCTCCAACCAACAACCACCACTATGAGCCTAAGTGGTGATATAACGTCTTGCCCACGCTGCCAGAACTGTCCTATACTTTGCCGTCATATAAAACGCTTAACTTAGTGGATCCACTAGCTTAACTTATGTGATCATCTAAAAAGTATGACCCATTAATACCCATGATGGCTACATGGTTTATGGAGACTTGAGTTAATATGAACTCGCATCCCAATATCAGTGCTCAATACTACTCCAAAAAATATACTTAGCTTATATGTTTTAAAACAACTTATTTCTTTGGTTTGAGATAATTACTCAAAACTTAGCTTAAAAGCTCTTTTGGAAATCATAGCTTTCTCATTACTGAAAAACTAGCTCAAATGTTTTTTTGAAATCTCAGTTTTCTTTCTTGTTTAAATGTGAAAACATTTACTCTTTGAGAATACATAGTCCCAATATACTCTTTTGAAGAAATGAACTCAACTCTTTGCTTAACTCAAAACTTAAGTCTTAAAACAAAGTAAAAACGTTTGTAAAAGACTTCTTAGAATATGGTTCATGCCGAATTATGGACGTGAACGACTCAATGCAAGGTTTTCAATAACCAAAGATAGAACTCAATACTTGGAACTCAAGAACTTCAATAATACTATTCACTTCAAGAATGCTCAACTCAGAGGGTTCATGCAGAATTTATGAGCATGAAACTACTTAACTCAAGGACTCAAAGATACTTCTCGTCTCAAGATTGCTCGACTTATAGGGTTTATGCGGAAATTATGGGCATGAACTACTTGACTCAAAGGTTAAAATATAAATAAGGAACTCAGGTATACGACTCTTCTCATTCTCTTACTTACTACCTTAAAACTTAGTTCAAATCGATAGTTGATCTCAAAGGATTCACAATTGAACTCAAAGGCTTTCTTGAACTCTACTTTTAACTCTCTCTCTAGAATGTGAATTATGAATTCAAGAGTTATGGTTCATGATATGAAAGATCTCATGATGACAAAAATAAACTCATGAATACATTCTCCTCACTCTCATGCTCACTTGCTCGAGTCTTGAAACAAGTTACTAGAAGTTGTAGAAGACTCCACAAAAGGACTCAAAGGGACTTTCTTAGAATGTTCGAAAGAATTCTCAAAACTTAACTATTAGCTCTACCTTGAATTTGAATTATGAATTCAAGGTTATTATCATGTTATGAATGATTTCTAGGTGTTTAGAAGTACCTTAGAGTAGTTAAAATCGAAAAGGAGTGAAGGTGCACTTTAAACGAACTCAAACGGGGCAACTGATGACAAACTGGATGGGGTAGACGACCCTGGCGCTATGGGTGGCGCGGGGCGCCAGCCCCTAAACTTCAAAGGAGGGTTTGGGGCGCTCTGGCTGGCGCATCGCGCTAGGCCCCAACCTAGAAAATTCGACGAAATTATTTGCTCGTTTTCTCACCCTAATTCGCCTAGAATCGAACGGTTTCTTCCCCAATCACTTGGATTCGATTACTTAACATAATTTAAAATGAATTTCAAGAACACCTATCAAGAACACCTATCAAGAACTCATCAAGAACTCTAATCTTTCAACTTCAAGAATGAAATTTCGTTTAACATGATTGGCGTGTGGGTGAACTAATCCAACGCTATGGAAGCTTACATACCTCTTAAGGATCAAACTCATGGCGAAAATCCGCTACAACACGCAAGAATCTCGACGAATGCTTGATCCTCTCCTCTTTTCTCTTCTTGAACTCTTAACTAAAACCCTAGGTGTATTTTAGAATTATAAGACTAAACCTAATAGGATTAGACCCTTAAAACCTTACTAAAAACGAATTAAATCTGATTTGGTAAGGAAAAGACCAAAATACCCCTTACTTTTTTCGGCTAACTTTCCTTAACTGGCAACCTAACTTCAAAAGGTCATATCTCACTCATCCGACCTCGAAACTTAGCAAACTCGGCGACGTTGGAAAGATAATTCAAAGGTCTTTCCTACGGTAACTGGTAGAACACCTAACTCATCCTGAGATAGGAGTTATAGTCGTTTGAAGTCAACCCAAAACTCATACTTAGCTTAACTTGCAAAATTTCAGATTTTGCTATTTCCAATTTAGTTCTTTTTCGAACTCAAGGTGCTACATCTAGTGAACTTAACACTTACGAAATTTTAATTCCTTGAAAAAATCCTACTCACAACAAAGGATGGTTCAAGTCTTGGCTCAAAAATTTTCTGGGGTGTTACACCATCCCTTAAAGTTAAGGGTTGATGTGTAACTATCCACCCTCTTACGTTCAAGGTGGGGCATCTGGCTGGTGCATGGACAATTTAATATGGTGGGCCAACATAAGAAATGAGAATTGAGATGTATCTTGCTTAGGTGCATATTGCCTAAGTCACATTAAAGTGGAGATTCTATCAATTAGATTACCCGCGTTGTCAATATTGGCATACATATATAAGTTCATGTCAGAATGATGAAGCATTAGTAGGCAAGAGGTTGTTGGCGATTTGAGTTTCGAACAACGCTTTTTATCGCCTTTCAATGTTGTAGGCTCGAGACATGGATGAATTGGGATAACTTGCTTAGTGCAAATGAAATATCAAAACGGTTGAAAGATATGTATTGCAACATATCAAGTGCGCACCGATTTAACATTGCATCCGTAGGGGTGAACCACCAATTGGTTTCGATGTTGAACTTGATCATGTGGGTGTGGTGATCCCTTTGCACTCGGCCATATCTAGTTCTAATAGTATCTCAAGGATGTATAACTACAATAAGACAATCCTATTTGGAACAAATTTCACTTCAATCTCCAAAAAGTAGTTAAGTTTGCCACAATTGACGAGAGACTTTGGTTGAGGTAAAGTTGTTTGATTGTATAAATAGAATTCAAACTAATCATTTAATAAAAATAGAAGAGTTAATGATCGAAAACACTCAAGAATTATTGACTTTTAAAAACTTTCACACCTCCACTATCAGGTGTTCCTTTTTACTTTCTGAACTATCACCATTATGCATTAAAACATACTTTAACTACCAGATCTTCCCTTTCCCTATCTAAACTATCATCATCGTTCAGGTCGGAAAAGGAAACAACAGATAGTTAAGGTGTGTTTTAAGACAAATGATGATAGTTCAAGTAGGAACAAGGAGCAACTGATAGTTAGGGTGTGAAACTCAAGAAAAAGTGATAGTTTAGATGTGGTTTTGACCATTATCTCAAAACAATAAGATAACATCCCAATGGATATTTACCAAAAAGAAAGATCTCTTACCTCAATTGAATGTCTGTGGTAATAAGAGTAATTGATTGATAGGCTTAGCCTATGAGAATATAAGCAAAAGTTGAATGAATTTTATTCAATGATATCTATCACCTAAATATCAAGAGAGTACAACTAACTCTCCTAAACTTAAGGAACTAACATAACCTAATCTTTATAAGATGAGATTAGATAAATAATTCAATCAATGAAATAATCTAAATCTAATCATAACATTTGAGTAACAACCTGATAAACACGTTTTTATCCTAATAAAGTTAATGATCCAAGAGAATCATAATAGAACACCAAATATATAAAGATGTAGAATGAAAGGAATCACCGTGATAAAAGCACACACTTACGTTCAATTTGAGCATAAATATTTTCTCACCTTTGGATTAATGGGTTTCTCAATCGTCAAAATCTAATTATCTCCTCCCAAAAATGAGTCTCTCGCTCTCGCACACGCAAACACGTATATAAAGCCCTATTATTCTAAGAAAAGATGAAACTTTCCAAACTAAAATTCTCCTCTCTTTGATAGACTAGCACACCCCTTGCTTGATAAACTTTTCACAATGTGTGGGGTTGAGTTTATTATTTTAGGAAGCTTTAATTAATGTGGCTTAATGTATGCGTTAGTTCAAGCCACTTAGAACACTTTGCCAGCATGCCAACAAGTCGCACTTGCTCAATAAATTTCTCGGCGCGTCAAAGTTAGATCGTTAATTTTATTCGAGTTTTGTGCCTCATATTCCTATGTTGTTTTTTCAAGTAGCTCTTAGCATCACAAAGGGGCACAACCAAAGCTATGGATCCCCCAACCCAATCTTCAGCTGAATCATTGAGATCGCAAAATTATTCAATATGGCTCTTTAAGCATCTTTTGACCATATCTTGAAGTCTCTTCAACATGCAACAACCCGTGAATACTTTTGATTTTAGCATGGGTCAACATTCTTCTCGACTATTCTTGACCTTCTAAAATCGTATCATTCTCTTTTACTCATGAAATGGATTTGTCCTCGACCTCAACATAGCTACATCAAAAGAAAAAAACAAAATATTAGGCAAATCATAATGAAGGCCACACCAAATTCCCTTGGTTAAAATAACACAAAATAATACATATAAACCTCTTTTTACACTTGAATTTAGATGATTACCATCAAATAGTGAGATATAACCATTAACTAAGATAATAAATTCATCAACATACGACATAAGAATATAATACATTACTTATACAAATACCTTAATTGCAGTGTTATCAAAGGCACGCTTAGGACCCGATGCGAGGCTCAAAACGTGTTGATCACTTTGTCTCGCTTAATGTGTGATTTAGAGTCGTCACTAAGGTTCTAAGACATACTTTTCCATTACAATGAGCCTCTTCTGAAGAGACGACAATTGATATTTCACTTTAACATAAATTTTTGTCCAATTTCTTTTTTCATATATTTTTCATTCATGCTTATAATTATTAGTTTTGTACTAAACATATGTAGTTGTTTAATTAAATGCTAAACTGCACCGATTCTTAGTGTCGCACCCGTGTCAACACGACGTGCATGCGGGTGTGGAATTCGTACCAAGTGTGGTCAATAGATTTTGGGTACTTTGACCAAAGTCGATAGAGAAATTCGAGACATATAATGACTTCTGTTTTTTTTTTTAAAAAAAGAATAAAAAAGCTAGGGGTGAAATCATAATTTAGGCATATGTTCTTTTTATCCTTAAAAGATATTTGTATTAAAAAGTTTGCGACCAGAAGGTGATTTTAAAGATATTTACAAGTCAAATATCACTGTGTAATGTGTAATGAACTCAAGAAGTCTATCAGGACCTCTATATCATTTGCAATGACCATGTGATACCAAAAAACAAGGAGATGCATATGTACTTAATAATTACATATCCAAACTTGCTCTCAAATATTTGTGCATTGCTACCCTTCGGGATGGCCCAGTGGTTTGGGCTTGGGACTTCCATGTTGGAGGACTTAAGTTCGAAACCCCTTGCCAGCGAAAGCAAGGGGTTTGCCTTTTGGGTCGAGCACGTCACATCGGGCTTGCTTAGTGCGGGTTATCTCTCCTATGTGGTTTGCGAGCTATTGCATAGGAGCAGAGCTTTTACCCTGTGCTCACCCAAAGGGTAGCTGCTGCGGGTTTCCCTTGTCATAAAAAAAAAATGTGTGCATTGCTTTCCTTCTAATTAGTCCACCACAATTTAGGCATATTTTTAGTTTTATTTTTAGCCGAATCCCAACATTTGGATCCATACCCCCAAATCTTAAAATTTAGATCATAGAGGATCAAACCTCTAGATCCATACCCGTATCAAACACCGAAATTCTTATAAGAATATCGTAAAAAAGAATTCTTCTCATGAGTTAATTTGAGCTACATATACAAATAGTGCCATGCTGTTGGACACAAAGTTAATCTCATATGAATGAATAAATGAGAGCTAACACTCAAATCAAATATCAACATTGGGTCTCCGCTATCCGGAAAAAATGCAGATTGAAGTAACAGATCACAAAATGAAACACAAACAAGGGCGAACCAAGTGCTTGCACAAAGGGAGAAACTAATTGAATCCGATTTGAGACAGGTATTGAAAGCGGAAGAAAGATTTTCGATCCTACAAGCTGCAACGGCTTTTTGGCCGTTGCGCTATCATGTAGTTCAACTTTTAGGAAACCTAGTTTTGAATCCTCCCCCGCCACCTATATCTTACTTATTAAAAGAGGGCTTCCCTTTTGTTATTTGTCCATCAAGAAGGTATTTTCGATGGTTTGGTGCCTAATGCATATGTTTGTTTTCTGGTGCACTCTTAAGTTTAAACCTATACAACATGATCTGCTCCCTGTGATATTTTCCTTGTACTTACCCACCAACAACTAACAAGCATATCTGATAATATTTTTTCCAGTCTGTCAGGGATGCTTCAACGATATGAAAGCCATGTTGATGCCGAAAAAGAGATCAATGCAGAAATCCAGGTCGCAGAGGTATTTGATTAGTTGACTGCTGTCAACTAATATTCTAATGAATTAGAATCCTCTCTTGATGCATGAAATAAGTGCATTGTCTGTCCATATGTTCAAGTTCTCAGTTAATTTGGTTACTCTTTGCCTCCGTCTAATGTTAAGTAACTTTGAACTTGCATCCTTAAAAAAAAGGGGAGCTATTCCGGAACTGATCAATATCTAGACGGAACTATTTCCAGAGGTCCGAAGTCAGTACGAGTCTGTTTGGATGGACTTATAACTTATGATTTATAAATATAAGCCATAAGATTGGAATCTTTGACTATGATTTTTGGCTTATTTGTTATTTTAACTTAAAACTAGTGCGCTTAAAAATTATTTTGGCTTAAAAGCGCACTTAAAGCAAGGGGTTTGCCTTCTGGGTCGACCTCGTCGCACCGGGCTTGCCTAGTGCGGGTTACCTCTCCTATGTGGTTTGCGAGCTATTGCATAGGAGCGGAGGTTTTACCCTGTGCGCACCAAAAGGGTAGCGGCTGCGAGCTTCCCTTATCAAAAAAAAAAAAAAGCGCACTTAAAACAAGTCCATCCAAACAGGATCTAAGCTAGTGTTTGGCCATAGATTTAGTCGAAACTTGAAAGAATTGAGTTTTTGAAGTTTGTTGAAAAATAGTTTTTGGAATTTAAAGTTGTGTATGTCCACATTTTACTTGAAAAAAATTTGAAGATGCATATTATTTTTTTAAAAAAATCGAAGTTTTGTGAGCGAAAGTGAAATTTCATCCAAAAATTGCTATAGACCAGTTTTTGGAACTTGAAAAAAAAATTGAAGACAAATTTTCAAAAACTTACCAAATTTCATGAACAAGCAATGTTTTCATTTATTATTTTTTTGAAAATCTACCCCCAAAATCTATGGCCAAATAGAATCTTTATACATACACGTTAGTTTTGGTGTTCCACCTCCCTGAATGGGGAAGGCCAAATTATAATAATGCTTACTCTTCATCATAGTGCATCAAAGTTCGTGTTGTTGTTCAACTAAAATGTATATGTACCTATCAAAAAAATTCTCATTGTTGCTAGACTAAAATGAGTTATGCTAGACATAGTATTTCATCAAATCCTGGAAGCATGCTCTGAATAGTTGTTCATTCGTGTTAAGTTAATACGGTTGATTAGCAACTTATCCTCGATTCATTGTGTATTTCGCAATGTATCCACAATAATCATTTGGGTGTTATTCAATATTATCTTGGACAATCATACTTACATTGTTTGCGCTGAAAGTTTTCCAATCATTTTGAGGTGGAAATAGCACTCGAAATACTCAGGGTTCACAACAATGGGAGAACTGCTACAAACAACAGAAAGGTACTGATCTTATTCTTCACTTTTGCTTCTTAAAAGCTTATACCAATTATTTGCTGTCTCGATTTGACAGGCAACTCGAGGAAACAAATGCTGATGGTCTCACTGTGACTGACCTTATCCATTTGGAAAACGAACTTCAAACTGCTCTAATACAAGTCAGATCTAGAAAGGTCTCTCCACTTTCCTCTGTAACTCGCCCCTATAGGAATTGCATCAATCAGAACTCTGGAAATCTTGGCTCTGCCACTGGCTACACCTCTTACTTTTGCTCTGTCTTCTACAAGAATTCACATTTCTTTTTAAAAATAATGTTCGACTTCAGTATTATAATCTGGTTCTTAATGAGTACCTCAGAATGAAGCAACACTAAATAGTTTTGTTTTGTGCAGACACATTTGATGCTTGAATCTACTAAGGATCTTCATGAGAAGGTAAATTTTCATTTCCACTGCTAGTTTCTCCTGAAGTCATGAGTTTGGTTTATCCGTCTCTGTCTTGCGATCTCTCTACGCAGCAGGGCATTGATTCCCTGAACTTTGAGTCTTTGACTCTCAGATCTAAGTGCATTGGATTTAGGTTTATCTCATTCAAACCTTCATATATCAGAAAAAAATAGCTTCTTTTCATCCTATGTTTGCTCGAACTCTTCAAAGATAGTCCTTCAAAAACTATGCATTTTCAAGGATCTGACGAGAGTGCGGCAGAAATTTTTGAAGGATCCGAGCGACATGTACAATTCTGTAGTTGAAACAATTCCTCTTTTCCGGGGTTATAGGACACACCATCCTTGGTTTTAACTGAGTACTAGTCACTAGTGCTTGCATGCCATGTTGATACCACAAATTATGTAATCTTAATATAGTCGATTAGCTTATTGTGGAAAAGGAGGCACAAAACATCCACTTGTCCTCGTCCATTTCTTGATAGGCTGGTCTAAAGTATGTTAAGACTTAATTGACTACCGGACTTATAAACTAGTCTTCTCTTTTGTTCAAACCTCATACAATTGTCTTTGTCGACTTCTTAGGCTGGTCTAAAGTATGTTAAGACATAATTGACTACCGGATTTGTTCAAATCTCATACAATTGTCTTTGCTCCTAGAAGTCGACGGAGTTAATAGGCTTACATGCTTTCTACAGCTCTATGTAGGTTTGTAATCAATAGTCAGTTCTCATCAGATATCTTTAATATCATGTTAATTTTTCCAATAGACTGCACATGATACCCTTTAATTATTGCAGGAAAAACTGCTGCAAGAGGAAAAGAAACATCTGGAGGACAATGTAAATATTACCTCACAAATTTGCTATGACAAATTAAACCTCTTTCATGTTTTTCTAACTAACAATATATGCATTATGCCCAATACAGATAGCTAGTATCAAGAAAAACACAAAAGTGAATGAGATGTCTGACCTTCCAGCACCCCACATAATTTGTGGACAACAGAGAGTTACCCTGAATTTCCTCTGGTGATTGTCGTTGTATTCGTCGAAGAGCCTTGCTTGTGCACCAGAGGAACCTGCAAAATTAGTTTCATAAAATTAATTATTCATCCTTCTTCTTGTTTCCATTGGATGATGATTAAGTTATTTCTCTACTTTGAACATATACTAAAGGGTGACTTATTTGCCTATTTTTCCCTCTTTAAGTTGTATAATGTACTTGAAATTCATTCTTGACAAGTACCCTACACATTATTTCTTTGGAGATTGTAATGACTTTTTTGTGAAGTGGAATACTGCAAAAGTACATAAATGTGTTATTTAAGTTGGGTTCCTGAGCTTTCCTATATGTTCGAAGCAAAGTGTAAAGTAGAAAGCTTGTGTCTATTTATTTAACTTTATGCACATGTTAAGTGTTTATTTAACTTTATACCCATGTTGATGTGTTTATTTGTGCATGTCCGAAATTAAAAAATATTAATATAAACAAAAATCAATTTAAGATCTATGCTTAGATATTATATTTACTGCTAAGTGAAATCAAATCCTTCGTACTCCATATTTTAGTGATACGTGGCTAGTATTAAGTGTACCAATACTATTTTAACTTTTTTTTTTAATAAAGAAATGATTCAGGTGCATTCAACAAAGATCAATTGAGAAATGACAAAAAAACAAAATTTAAAGAGTTTGTTACATGTAATGAACGTAAAAAAGACTCAATCATACCTAACCAAATATTAAATAAGTGTCTTTGGATCGATCAAACTCTGGTTGAAAGTGACTATATTAATCATGTCACCACGTTTAACCAATGAATCACACCATAATCGAAATCTTCCTTTGGATGTCCTGAATGAATCACGTGGCACTGAAATAGTACATCACCATCTGCAAACCTATAAATAGGTTTGATTATAGAAACAGAGGCAATTTTTATTTTAAATAATTGAGTTCAAGATTCCTGGACACCATAATCTTTCATTCCCCACAATGCAAACGCATACTCCCCGTCAACCTTACAAGCAGAAGAAAAGCAAACATGATAGTCCCCGGAGACAGAAGAGGACATTTGCTCTGAGAATGGTATAATTGATTTGATTTTGTGAATTGCAAGTATGTTATAGTCATGAGTAGTTGGGTCATGGACTACTGATTCTGTTGTTGAGGGGTTCCACAACAAGAGAAGCTCATGTCTATTAGGAAGTCGGATGAGAACCAATCCATCACAAGAACCACATAGTATGTGAAAACAACATGTATCGTCTGAAGTGAGATAATCAATATTTTGTAGGGGGAGGATAAAGAAGAAGTAGAATAATATAAGTTATGAACATTCTGAGGGTGACGGAAGTTGGTATGGGCAAAGAAGAAATTTAACATTATGCTTCAATCTAAAGTAAAGATCGGATGTCATATCCCAAGATTTTGCAAACACATTTGAATCGTAAAAGAGAAGGATCTGCCTTAGTAACTCTTGTTGGATCCATCTCCACAATGCTCTTCTCTTGGCAAGTATGAATCTTTTGTTGGCATCTGGAAAGATTGTGGTATTTGCATTGGATGGATATCTTCTTCTTCATCATCCTGCCTTGGAGCTTCTCGACTTCATCCTCTTTTGTGTCATCTTGGTATGCCTATGGAAATGAAAATATCCCTCTTATTTGGATCTCGATGGCTGGTGAGATGAACAGAAAGAAACATCTACATTGCAAGGCTCAACACGAAAACGACGGCTGCTGAGTAGGGTTTTCAGAGATATCTTTGTACTCATTATTGTACGAAAAAGTGAAACGTGGCTGTTACTAAGTGTACAAGTACCATTGAGATAACGCAGAATATAATTCAATGAAATAAAGTGTTGAATATATATATATATCAAACCTTGACGAAATTTCTTATTTTACTATCGCAACAAACAATACAGGCGAGTCGGAAGGACAAGCAATAGATATGCTTAATAAACCAAAGACATAAAATCTTTTACACAATCCGTGGAAGTTGTGGAGCTACAAGCTAAAGTACGGGTTCCAGATCGTAAACTTTAACGAAAACTCTATATTTATTTTACAACTTAATATCTTTAAATAACTAAAATGTTAAATGTCTGATAAATTTCAAATCCTAACTTCACGTTCGAAGTTGAGTCATCCATAACAACAAATTAAAATCAAACTTTAGAAAAAGAGAGAAATCAGTTAGTTGAACTTACAGATTATTCATGAAGAAATCTAATACATCCTTTCTTCTGAAATAAATTTCCCCACAATACACTACTTCATACGCCACTCAAACAAACTATATATAGGTAAAATCTAGGTGTTCACATTAAATTTGATTTAATAAAATATATATTAACTAATTAAATACAACACTTGTCACATATTCACTAGTTTGATGTAAATTTTTATCAAATATATTTCATACTTGAGTGAAACTAATTTATTATTCTCTCTTCCAATTTATTTGATACTCTTGTCAATTCTATGAGTTGTCAATAATTTTAATATTTAAAAATTATTATAAGTTATCATGTTTAATCGTATAAAAATATTTATAAGTATTAATCAAATTTATATAATATGTATCTTTACAAGTAAAATGTGTCACGTAAATTGTGAGCGAAGGATATTTTATTTTTACATAAACAAATTAGAAAGAAAGAAGTGTTCGGTGTGCACCATTGGCTAAAAAAAAAGAAACAAAAAGAAAAGACCACGTCGACGATGATCAATCGCCTACAAAGCAGCTACCTACATCGAGGAAGCTTTTTCTTTTCTTTCTTTTGGTTAGGCGTTTGTTATTTATTTTGAAGTTCGATTAATTTAAATTTTACTTCATCTTCGGAACAAAATGCTCTTTATCAAATACTCTCTCTATATATAGCTCGAATTTAAGTTTTTTGTTGAAAAATAAAAAATACTTATCACTCGATAATAATTTTTAATGATTCAAGTAATTTATCATTATAGTATCTAGGATTGTTCAAAATCAAACTGAAATTGATAATTCGAACCGGAAAAAAAGGTATTGGTTTACCAATAGTGAGTTATTGGTCTAACAATTTTGGTGAAAATTTTAGTTTTTTTAAATTGTTAGGTTATTGATTTTTTACGGTTTAAATTTTACATATAATTAATAAAACTTGTGTTATATGTGTTTTATAAATTTTTCTCTATAATATATATTAAAATTGTATCATAAATATATTATAAGTGTCTAGTGAAAAAATGTTATTGTTATATATCATAAATATTTTTTTAATATTATATACCTATGTAAGTTTTTCTTAATAAATTATATTTATATCACTAGGTATAGAAAGTTCATTAACTTAGAATGTATTTCGTATTTTTATTTCTAGCTGTCAGACACGCTTGATTATTTTATAATATGTCAGTATTTGCTTTTAAGCAAGATGTAATATGTCAACTCTTGTGTATGATTTATTTAGTTTGTTACTTTATTTTTAAGTAATTTTCAATGATTTTTTTATATCAAATCTTAACGGTTTAATCAATAACTAAATCAATAATAATCAATAATTGATAAATTAATAGGCTAATATTTTAATAATTCTATAATTATTCTCTTGATTACAAATATTCTCAATAATTCAAATCGATAAACTTTAAAATCGAACCAAATCAATCACGCAATCTTAAATTAGTGTCCGCCACCAAACGACTACGACGACGAATTAATTGGACCGACTTACGACTGCTCTGGAAATTGTCAATGTGGGTTTGTCAATCTGATATAGCAGTTTTCTATTTTATTTTATTTTTTAAAAAGCAACAATTTAATAAATTTTAAAATTAATGTTTATCGTGAAATATGCGAACTATAACTATGAAACATAATTAACTTTATTATATTGGCTATTTGTGAAAATTTCCCTATTTATTATTAAGTGTACAAGTACCATTGAGATTACGCAGAATATAATTCAATCAAATAAAGTGTTGAATATATATATATATATATATATATATATATATATCAAACCTTGAATATTTCTAACGAAATTTCTTGTTTTACTATCGCAACAAACAATACAGGTGAGTCCGAAGGACAGGCGATGCTTAATAAACCAAAGACATAAAGTCTTTTACACAATCCGTGGAAGTTGTGGAGCTAGAAGCTAAAATACGGGTTGTGGAAGTTGTGGAGCTAGAAGCTAAAGTATGGATTCCAGATCGTAAACTTTAACGAAAAATCTATAGTTATTTTAGAACTTAATATCTTTAAATAACTAAAATGTTAAATGTTTGATAAACTTCAAATCTTAACTTTCACGTTCCGAAGTTGAGTCATCCATAACAACAAATTAAAATCAAACTTTAGAAAAAGAGAGAAATCAGTTAGTTGAACTTACAGATTGTACATGAAGAAATCTAATACATCCTTTCTTCTGAAATGAATTTCCCCACAATACACTTCTTCATTTGCCACTCAAACAAACTATATATAGGTAAAAATCTAGGTGTTCACATTAAATTTGATTTAATAAAATATATATTAATTAATTAAATACAACACTTGTCACATATTATTCACTAGTTTGATGTAAATTTTTATCAAATATATTTTATACTTGAGTGAAACTAATACTATGAGTTAAATACAACACTTGTTCACATTAAATTTGATTTAATAAAACTAATATATATATTCTTATCAAATAATATTTTATCAAGTATATTATTCTCTCTTCCAATTTATTTGATACTTTTGTCAATTCTATGAGTTGTCAATAATTTTAATATTTAAAAATTATTATAAGTTATCATGTTTAATTGCATAAAAATATTTATAAATATTAATCAAAATTTATGTAATATGTATCTTTACAAGTAAAATGTGTCACGTAAATTGTGAGCGAAGGATATTTTATTTCTACATAAACAAATTAGAAAGAAAGAAGTGTTCGGCGTGCACCATTGGCCAAAAAAAGAAACAAAAAGAAAAGACCACGTCGTCGATGATCAATCGCCTACAAAGCAGCTACCTACATCGAGGAAGCTTTTTCTTTTCTTTCTTTTGGTTTGGCGTTTATTATTTATTTTGAAATTCGATTAATTTAAATTTAACTAATAAAAAAATTTCATCTTCGGAACAAAATGCTCTTTATCAAATACTCTCTCTATATATAGCTCGAATTTAATTTTTTAGTTGAAAAATAAAAAATACGTATCACTCGATAATAATTTTGAATGATTCAAGTAATTTATCATTATAGTATCTAGGGTTGTTCAAAATCAAACTGAAATTGATAATTCGAATTAGAAAAAATGGTATTGGTTTACCAATAGTGAGTTATTTGTCTAACGATTTTGGTGAAAATTTTAGTTTTTTTAAATTGTTAGGTTATTGATTTTTTACGGTTTAAATTTTACATATAATTAATAAAACTTGTGTTATATGTGTTTTATAAATTTTTCTCTATAATATATATTAAAATTATATCATAAATATATTATAAGTGTCTAGTGAAAAAATGTTATTGTTATATATCATAAATATTTTTTTAATATTATATACCTATGTAAGTTTTTCTTAATAAATTATATTTATATCACTAGGTATAGAAAGTTCATTAACTTAGAATGTATTTCATACTTTTATTTCTAATTGTCAAACACTCTTGATTATTTTATAATATGCCAGTATTTGCTTTTAAGCAAGATGTAATATGTCAACTTTTGTGTATGATTTATTTAGTTTGTCACTTTATTTTTAAGTGATTTTCAATGATTTTATTATACCAAATCTTAACGGTTTAATCAATAACTAAACCAATAATAATCAATAATTGATAAATTAATAGGCTAATATTTTAATAGTTCTATAATTATTATCTTGATTACAAATATTCTCAATAATTCAAATTGATAAACTTTAAAATTGAACCAAATCAATCACGCAATCTTAAATTAGTATCCGCCACCAAACGACTACGACGAGGAATTAATTGGACCGACTTACGACTGCTCTGGAAATTGTCAATGTGGGTTTGTCAATTTGATATAGCAGTTTTCTATTGTTTTTTTTTTAAAGGAACAATTTAAATTTTAAAATTAATGTTTATCGTGAAATATTCGAATTATAACTATGAAACATAATTAACTTTATCATATTGGCTATTTGTGAAAATTTCCCTATTTATTATTCTGCCCTTCATCTAGTCAAATATTAGCATCGTGTGTGGACAATTTACAACAGTACTAAGGAGAGCTTATATAAATTCCACTAGTTTAGAAGCTAATTATTTAGATACACTTTAGTTTGTAATAATATTATATATCTTACTAGATTTTCATGTCTAGATATGTTATCCAGTGAAACAACCCTCTTAATCGTTTTATGAATTTTAATCATTATTTTTTTTTATATTAACCCTTTTTGGTAGCTTTTATAAATAATTTATGACTTATAAGAGTAAGAGACACGATTTTCAAATCTAATAAAAAATTATTTTGTTACTAATAATAATGAAAAAAGAATAAATGAATAAAAGAAATAAGGGCCAAAAAGCCCTAATGTTGAAACTTGAAATAACTGTTGACGGAAAAAAAGAAAAGGGCAACGTTCCGAGGAGAACGTCACAACTCCAACACAATCAGAGTGGTGGCTAAATTGCATCAGGTAATTAAGAACACTTGAAACAATGAATTGAATTATATTCTTAGAGGTTATATTGTTATTAGTTTATTATTATAATGGGTTAGGAAAGAGAGTTGAGAATTTGATTGTTGCAAAACTAAAATTTGTAGCTAATATACGTGCAATAAGAGTTGGACAGAAAGATCTTGGTGGCCACATTAATGATCGCCACATGAATGTAAAGTAATCATTATGATGATTTGATGATTTTGCTTTAGATTTTTATACAGTGGTTCATAGTTAAGTTTAGTGGTTTATTACCCTAATTTTTGGTTTCACAATTTTGTTATAGTTATCGAATTATGATTCAAGTTTTTGATATATTAGTGTAAGTAATTAAATAACGGGTGTATTCTATAATATGAAAGCTATTAGGGTTGTACTGTTTGGAGAAATTATGACTTAACCCCATGCTTGAAATTTGGAAATATTAAAGTTGACATATTAATTGGCATCAATATCAGGATAACTTGATTTTAGATTTAATGTGAGTTTTTGGGTCAAGGCTAGACACATAATAATAATATGGGTGTTGTTAGTTTCAAAATTTTATTGTGAATATGTACTTGAATAGATTGCATTGATTTGGAATCTCAACGAAAAAGGAAGGCTCAAGTTTTGGAGTGATTGTTCGGTTATTTGAGGTAAGTGGATTTCTAAACCCTGGTTAAGTGTATAGAATTCGTGTATTTCCTTGTAATATGTTTGTGAGTAATGAGACTTGGAGATGGGTTGACTTGTTCATATCGATTAATTCTAATGATGAAAAAAGGGTAATAAAAGGATATGTGAGTAATTGTTTGTGTGATGTGTTGAGAATAATTTGAAAGGCTTGTTGAATCATTGTTGATGTTGTATCATGATTGTGCAATGTTATGAAAATAGTCATCTCCTCATTATTTGTGTGAACATGTCATTTGCATTGTTCTGAAACATGATTGTGACAAGTGTTATGTGAATTAAGAAAGAATAAGAAATTAAAGAGGATGTACCATTTCGAGGGACATATCGCGCGCCGCGATGGATACTATTTTTCGAGGGACGTATCGCGCACCGCGATGGTTACTATTATTGAGGGTCGTATCGTGCGTCGCGATGGATGCTTGGACAGATATGTCCCCCATGGGTCTCGGACTGAGAGACAACGGGTGTGTATCACTAGGTCAGACATTCATCACTATACTTGACATTGCATTCCATTACATTGCACATATTTATTATTAGTGAACTTGATATTGTGTTTTGCTGATCTTGTGAGTGCCTTTATGTGGAACTTTGATTGATGAATATTGAGCTTGTTGTTGAGGATATGTAATTGTTAGAGTGTTGTTGTTGAGGATATGTAATTGTTAGAGTGTTGTTGTTGAGCTGTATGCCATGTGAATTATGAACTGTTAGGTTGGGCTGGTTTTAAGCAGGTTGTAGTTGTGGAGGTTGTAATTGATGAATATTGAGCTTGTTGTTGAGAATATGTGATTGTTAGAATGTTGTTGTTGAGATATGTGCTGGTAAATTGTGAACTGTTAGGTTCGGCTGATTTTATGCAGGTTGTAGTTGTGGAGGTTCGGTTGGGGTGTAACGAGTACACATATTCTATCCCCTTAGCTTGTGTTTAGAGGTTTACTTGCTAAGTACCGTGTGGTTTGGTACTCACCCCTTGCTACTACATTTTTTTGTAGATTACTAGCCCGGACCTTTGTGATATTTTCTCCTCTCCTTGTCTAAGGCTTCTTGTGGAGGTTTGTGAGGTAGCTACTTGTCATTTCAGCAGACCTTTCTTCTCCTTAATTATGATCTTGTTCTATTCTAGAAACAATGTCATTTGATACATGTATTTTCTTTTAACTTTGGCATAACACATTAGAGGCTTGTACACGTGACAACCAGATTTTGGGGGTATTTTTGAGTTGATTATAAAATTTTTCGCATTTTATTGTAATGGTTGAGTTTTAGGCTGACTTGTCTTGGTGGGATAAGACGAGTGCCATCACGTCCATTTTTGGGTCGTGACATCCAGATATATATATTTCGGATACATGAGGTTAAAATTAGATGTAATTTGTTTTAGATATATTTATTCAAGTGAATTTGCATGTATCTGGAATACATAATAAATTTCACTCGCCTCTCTCCCTATTTTCAGTGTATCTGGTAGCAAAAGTACATATATCTTCTTATAATATATGATAGAAAACTCTTAATTAATGATAAAATACATAATATTTGAAAGTATATATATAGTAGTGAAGTATTTTTGATTACGTAGTTTAAGCAACCTTCTTGCCTAACCATAAAGTAATTACTTATCTCACCTAAGCTACACACCATGTGGTCATATTTCAGATTTTAGCCCATATCTGGCTGATCAATAATTTTGGTATAATCCTTTGTTAATTATAAAACTAGAGTCGTTATGAAAATACTTTTCTTGATTAGGTAAATAAAGTAATTGATTAAAAATTTGGTTGTAGAATTGATTTTGTAGATCATTTGCAAATTGAATAACTAAAAATAGCTTTTTCAAATTCAAAATACATAAAGAGGTCCTAACCGATTGAGCCGCAAACCAAGGCCTAGAACCAACTCAATTCCAAAAATCAAGTCGAGAGGTCAAGATTGTTCACATCATATTCAAAAGGTCAATATTGCAATAATCATCTTCTAAAGGCCCTATATGCGGGACTCTTCACCCCATCCCTTCTCCCCACGTCTAGGACTAGTACATCTGATATGTGAGCCTAATATCGAAAAATAAAAATTGAGCTGAATCTTGCTTTTTATATCATGCATGTTATGAATTTGAGCCTACCGCAAATTAGATAAATAAAAATTATTCAAATCATATTAAAAAAATCATTCATCCCTAACGTCAAGTGATAAATATGGATACATTTCTTCTCTTAGATTGCATATATGTCAAGGTAATGATTCTGAATTGTCAATTATAATAACAACGAGGCCAACGTCTTAGCCTTCAATACTAAATGCTAATTTAAATTTTTGGCTATAAATTGTGTCAAGTTGCTCAAGTGGTAACTAACACAATTAAAGCCAAGTGGCTTGACCAAGATTATACACACTATGCATTATATTTAGTCACAAGAAAATGGAAATTTTTGCTACAAAATTGATGTTATTATTTCCCATTCTTGTCCTTGTTGCTCCTATGGCTATGTTTTCTAGCTCACTAATGCCCTTTTGATTGTTTAATCAATAAACATATCCTTAATTCACATATTTTGTTAAAAGTATCTCTCTGACTACATTATTCGCTCATTCATGTCCTTTGACTAATAATGATCAACATAGAATTTTAAAAAAATATTTAAAATTTATGTGATATTGTATTATTAGTCCAATTTAAACTCTGATCAGTAAATTAATTATTAGAACACTACAATCGACATTTGAAAGTCGATAATCGATCTCCAAAGGTCAGTTTACATTTCTTTTTCTTCATTTTTTGGCTCTAAAAATATGGACCTTGAGAGGTCGATTTGCAATTTTTTTGAGGGTCTTGGCGCTAAAAAAATCTACCCATAGAGGTCGATTAAGTTAGAAATAATTTTAAAATATATTCCTCTTTTCACGATTTCTTTCGATTTTCGGAGGTCAATTTTTTTCGAAAAAAATAAATTTAATACGCATAAAAAAAAGTTAAAAAAAAAGTCATGTAAGAGTTTGGATTGGATAATTACAAAAAAATTGGGTAAGTGAAGTTATTCAATTGGGATCACAATCTAATATTGGGACCATACTAAAATATCACGTACATTTTAAATAATTTTTCTTAAAATTCAATTTTGGCCATTAGTCAAAGGATATAAATGAGTCAAGAATATAAACAAGATGTTATTTTTACCAAAATAAATACATGAAAGATATATTTAGATCTTTTTCGAACAATTTGTTCTTCTTTTGTATAAAATACATTTTTAGAAAAGGAAACAAACGATGGACGATAACTTCACAATCAAATATATATATTCATACTTATATATAACCTTAGAAATTAAATTAAAATGAGTTATAAGTTATTTTTCAAATTTAATATACAAATTCAAGTTGAATTTGAAATTTTTATTATCAAATACCAGAAAAAGTAAATACTTCCTCCGTCTCATTTTATGTAACACCTCTTTTTTTTAGAAACAATCTAATTTTAAAATTTCACTTTTATCCTTAACAAAAATGATTTATCGCCACACAAATATCTAAAGATTGTTTTAGAGCACAAATTAAAAAAAATTGTATTTTTTTTATAAATATTGTGTCAAATCAAACAGTGTCACATAAAATTAGACGAATGGAATAATAGTTTTTATGGCCAAATTGATCATTTTTCAATGAATTAAGTCAAATTAAAAGCTTGACCAAATTTTAAAACTTCAACAAATTTACTTTTTAGTACCAAATTACTTTTTCCAAAGAGTGTCAAATTAACCAAAAATAAATAAATATCGCTTCACTCTGATCATATATATCACTAACGAGAATTTTTTTTTAATATCATCTCCCAACAATATAATGTCCTTTTAAATTGACTAGACTTGTTAAACGTTTATTTTACTCAATTTATTGTAGACAAATATTATGAGAAGTAGGGGTTATAAGTGTTGGGGATGGGAGCTACGGGGTGTGGGGGTAGGGGAGGGTGTGTGAGGAGAATGCAAATGTGGAATGTCGCTGGTATAGAACTTGTTTTTACTAGTTTCAGGAAGTCATCTCCCGCGTCTTTTAAGCAACTTGTTTTTCGAAACAATAATTCTGATTGAAATTTGCTTTCCTACCTACTGAACATATCCTATATCATGTTTGTGTATCAAGTCATAAAATCCAACTCTCGTATTTATCATTCATTTCATTATTTTGACTTATAATATATATGTATTAAAAGTAAATATCTTGAGCAAGGGTATATCATCTTAAACTCCTTGCTTCAATGTGGCTCCGCCAATACTTGTACGTCTTATAGAAGAAACAATCTCCCTTCCACAGTTCCAGCGATGAAACTATTCTTACTAAGTCCAAAAATTGTAAGGATCCCAGAGGAAAATACGTGCGGATCGAAATTTCAATCAATTATAATTATAGAGTAAGCTAATAAACGAACTAACAATGTGTTGTACCAAAATTATTGGTCAGCCAAATATGGGCCAAAAACTAAAATATGACTACATGCATGGTGTGTAACTTAGGTGTGAGAAGTAATGAATTATGGTTAGGCAAGCAGGCTGTTAATGACCTAACCTACCAAATTTTTCTTTAAATATACCTTTGATGTTGATTTATTACCTAAATTTCGAAATATAAGCCAAATATGTACTACTCATTGTTACAAAGACTTAGAGACCAAAAAGGAAAAAAAAAGAAGACAAGAAGAATAAATAATTCCAATAATTTTTCTAGTCATCATAGTCGGACCCATTAGAAGAAAATAGTAATTTACCAATTAATAAGATCGTGATGGAATGATAAAGTAATTTTTCAACTTTAATCAAAGATTTTAAGTTTGAGCCTGTCGAAGATGAAGTTGACGAGTATTAAAAAGTTTCATATAGAATGAGAAAGGAAATAAGGAATGAATGATGTAAACTTTTTCTTTTAAATTTGTGGAATTTTTTTTTTAAAAGGAAAATAATTTCAGAAAAAATGACTTTTCTAGCTAAAAAAACAGAAGTAGAGAAGGGATATTTTATATTGATTGTGTTATTTACCTTGTAATACACCTAGTCTTCACTTCCACATGTATAGCCCGCGCCCCATCCCCACAACCCTGCTCTTAATAACTCTACCTTTCATAGTATTTATTTAAACTAGTAATTGATATATCTTTTTTTTAAAATAATATATTATACTTATATACCAAATATAAGAAAATAAGTAAAATCTAAACCTATTTTAATATTTTCCTTTATGCAAGAATCCCAAATCTATTTTCAAATCAGTACTTTTGTTGGAAGCAATAATCACATATAAACTACTAAGTCAATGTTTTTTTTCGAGGTACAAATTACTTAAGTATATAAAGGATTATCATAAATAATTTTAAAGGTTAAATTTGTCAAGATGTGTCATGTGGGTATTAGTAATGGATTTTTTTTTCCCCTCCCTAGGAGCTCCCATCGCTTGTGTTCCCTTGAAAATTCGAACTCGCAACCTTTGAGTTGAAAGTGAAGGGTGCTTACCATCCGAGCAACTCCCTCTCGTCATTAGTAATGTACTTGTATAGTTGTATTATATTGTATTTGTATGATTTGAATGTCTTTTTTTATATGATTATTATTATAATAATTTGTTTATTTATTATAATAAATATCAATTCATATTATAGAGAACATAATTTTAGATAGAAAGAAGTGTATGTTACATATTAGGTTAGTTGGGTTAGAGCTTGTCTTGCTTAGGCTTATTAATGCTCGTTGTAGTACTAGTTGTATACTAATTTCTTTCTTGTAGAGTTTACATTATTGATTTATTAACTCTTATACTTTCTTCTTGATTTTGTTCGTTTATTTTCTGAATTTGATATATTCGAGCCGATTTTTTTTTTGAAAATAACTTATTTTTCAATCTCTATAAGGTCATGGTAAATTTGCATACACTTTACATTCTACCGACCTCACAGTAGAATTTCAGTGGCATGTTATTGTTGTTGTTATAATATATATCTACATTGCTTTCAACTTTTTTTTTCCTTATGCCATTGATTATAAATTATATTCAAATTAGTTTGTTCATCTTTACCTCGACTCTCTGACACGAAATTTAGTTTTGCTTGACCTTTAAATATTTGACTTTTATAAGATACTATCCTTTGCTAAAAATAAATTGTGTGGCCCTTGATAAATTGTACACCACCTTTTTATCTTTATCCAATTGACCAAATCTATTGTACTCTCTCAGTCCTACCGTCATATTTGACATTTTCAAGTCTTTTAAGAAACCAATTATTTTAACCGATTTAAATTATTTATTTGATTTTAATTTGATATAAAATTTGAAAAAATAATAAATATTTTTTAAGTTTTATAATTTTAAATTAAAAATATGTAAAATATATTCAAAATTTTAGTAATATCTAATTTTATAATCTTAAATATGATATTTGAAAGCCAATTCCACACATCTAATAAAAAAAAAACATTTTTTTGAATGAACTTAAATGGATAGCCAAACAAATAAATTAAAATGGAGTGAGTATCATTTGATTTGACGCAAAGTGTAAAAAAGAAATAAATGTGTTGAATACTTTTGAAATTTGTGGTCTAACTAAACATTAAATATTTATGTAGTTATAAATCATTTTATTAAGAATAAAAAAATAAAGTTAAATTCTTTTTAATTATAAAAAAATAACATTTATTTTGGGGTGGACTAAAAAAGAAATTTATGTCAAATAATATAAGACATAAGAAGTAATTAAAAGATAATTAGACCATTAAATTTTATTTATTATTTGATTTAAATTAAATAGTAGTAGTAGTTTTCCTTTCAACTTGTTATCTCTGTATCACCCTATTTATTAAAGTAAAAGTTACGATAGAAAAAAAAAATTATTCTATTTTGATTTTCTAAATGACAAGTATGTTAAATCAGTAAATTATAGTAATTATGACTAGTAAAATGAATCAGGCGACTATAATGACTAGTAAAATGAATCAGGCAGAGTTATTCATACGACACACTTTTATTTTTAATTTATCCGTAAAAATTATTGCATTTCTATATTTATTTATTTTGAAATTTTAATTTTACCCTTAATAACATGTTCTATAGTCACACAACTGTTCAAGTCACTGATATTGTTCATTTTCACGGAATGTAATGTAATGTTTTCTTTATTGTTTGTTATGCTCTTTTATTTTGGTATTTTTTTTTCTTACTACTTCGGTATTGCTATACTTGAGCCTATTTTTTCAAAGCAATCTTTCTGTTTTCATGAATCACTTGTTGGGTCGAACCCAAATATATGTTTTATGAGTAATTTCCCTGGATAGTCACCCATGTTTGGGAAATTACCTAGAAATATCACTTATGTTTGTTTTAGGACCACAATATCACCCAATTTTACCTATTTTCCTCAAAATATACTTGACACAAAAAAAATATTATTTCTCTCCTAATAGGATGCCATGTCACATTATTCCTTTTTTATTATTAACATTTTTTAAATTCTTTAAAAACATTATATCCTTTGTAGTTTGACAATATGGTTACCTTATTACTCTAATGAATTAAAATATCAACAAAAAGGGTGTCCGAAGCCAAAAGGGTCATTTTTTTCCTTCAAAAAACAAAAACAGCACATCAAAAAAAAAAATTAACAAAAAAGGCAAAATCGCTCTTGATAAAAATTGACATCGTTCCATAAAAATAAATAAAAAGCGATTTTCTCAAAAAATTTTTTATTATTTCTTTAAAATCGCTGCTATAGCAGCATTTTTATAAAAAAAAATAAAAATTCAAAGTGAAATCGCTGCTATAGCAGCGATTTTTTGTTAAGGAATTAAAGAAAAGAACATAAAGAACAAGTTTTAAATTACATAAATTTTCGGAGGCAGCCATTTAAAAAAAAAACAAGTTTTTTAAAGAAAAAATCGTTGCCGAGGCAGCGGTTTTCAGTTTTAATTTTTTTTAAAATTTTCATTTAAAAATCGTTGGCTTTAGTTTTAATTATTATTATTTTTAATTTTATTAAATTCTCTTTTAAATTAATTCTTAAACAAAATCACTGCTATAGCAGCGATTTTAAAGAAAAAATATTTTTTTGAGAAAATCGCTGCGAAGGCAGCAAATTTTATTTCTTTTAGCGGAACGGCGTCAATTTTTGTCAGAACAAAATCGCTCCGTCAGGAGCGATTTTGCCCTTTTGGTTAATTTTTTCTTTGATGTGCCGTTTTTGTTTTTTTTTTAAAAAAAAGTTGTCATTTTGGCTCCGGACTCAACAAAAAGGTGCCATTGCCCATTAGTGCCCATATAAAAACATTATCCCGCTTGAAAAATCGGAAGAAGCCACATATTTTCTTGAAGAATCGGAGGAGCTCATATTTGGATTTGCCGCCTAATCCCCCAGAACTAGGGTAGAAATTTTTGGGCTATGTAATATTTTTTACTAGGTAATATAGGTTGTCTAAATTTTTTTTTAAAAATGTTAATAATAAAAAAAGAATAATGTGACATGGCATCCTATTAGGAGAGAGATAATGTTTTTTCTGTGTCAAGTATATTTTGAGGAAAAGATGTAAAATTGGGGTGATATTGTGGTCCTAAAATAAACATAAGTGATATTCCTAGGTAATTTCCCAAACATGAGTGACTATCCAGGGAAATTTATGTAATTTAAAACTTGTTCTTTATGTTCTTTTTTTTAATTCCTTAACAAAAAATCGTTGTTATAGCAGCGATTTCACTTTGAATTTTTTTTTTATATATAAAAATGTTGCTATAGCAGTGATTTTAAAGAAATAATGATTTTTTTTTTTGAGAAAATCGTTTTTTATTTCTTTTAACGGAACGATGTCAATTTTTATCAAGAGCGATTTTGCCCTTTTGGTTAATTTTTTTTTGATGTGTTGTTTTTGTTTTTTGAAGGAAAAAAATGACCCTTTTGGCTTCGAACACCCTTTTTGTTGATATTTTAATTCATTAGAGTAATAAGGTAACCATATTGTCAAACTACAAAGGATATAATGTTTTTAAAGAATTAAAAAAAATGTTAATAATAATAAAAAAATGATGTGACATGGCATCCTATTAGAAGAGAAATAATGTTTTTTTTGTGTCAAGTATATTTTGAGGAAAATAGGTAAAATTGGGTGATATTATGGTCCTAAAACAAACATAAGTGATATTTTTAGGTAATTTTTCCAAACATGGATAACTATCCAGGGAAATTACTCTAAATTGGGAGGAGTAGGAGTTTTTCACAGAACTATCTTGCTACGCTTCCTAGTTGTCAACTACACATTATTGAGATAAACTTATATACATGGCTCACAATGACTTCTCAACTAAATCATCATCATTTTCTACCCACAACTTAACCTAACTTCATTATTATATTTTCTTTATTCAGACCAAACACCCCCTTTTCAATATATTCACATTTTTTTTTTCTACTTCTTTTGATCTTTGATCTTGTCATTGGCCATGAGGCCAAGATTGCTATTTCCAACTTCAAACCAAACAACAAATTGCCATAATATTTGTGACTCAACATGTCCTTATGGATGCTATCCATACCCTAATATGAACTATTACATGCCACCATCACTACCACCACCAGCAGCACCAATCGAATCGAGCAACAAAGTTGTTCAAAACATTTTACCTTATATTATTATATCCATCACGTTATTTGTTAGCTTGTTCCTACTCCTTAGCTACTACATAATCATCGTAAGAAATTGCTCGAATTGGAATCGTAGAAGAACGAGAGGGGAAGGCGATAACGATGAGTCGATTATTGATCATCCAAATTGGCACATCAATACTATGGGAATTGAGGCTTCTTTAATCAATTTGATCACAATTTTTAAGTACAAAACAGGGGATGGTTTAGTTGATGGAACAGAGTGCTCTGTTTGTTTGAATGAATTTCAAGATGATGATTCACTTAAGTTGTTACCTAAATGTAACCATGCTTTTCACATCGATTGTATCGATTTGTGGCTTAGATCACACGTTAATTGCCCGTTGTGTCGTGCTCCTATCATCTCCAACATTGTTGTTGCACCCGTGGGATCATCAATAATCGTTCCCATATCGAGTACTAATGATGATATTGGTTCAATTGTAGAAATGAACAACAACAATGAGGCTAGAGAAGGGGAATTTCAAGAAAACGATGATCATGATGAACGTCATGAAACATCGAAAAAAGATGTTGAAGTATTACAAAAAATGCGAAGGTCAGTATCTATGGATTCTTCAATTGCTACAAATATAGGACTACAAAGTGAAAAAAAGTGTGTTGAGACAAAAAGAAATGAGGGAACAAGTTCAAATTCAAGAATCCAAAGGGTTATGGACAGTGCTTCTTCAATGAAAAGATCATTTTCTTATGGTGGGAGATCATTTTTTTCGAAAAGTAAGAGAAACGAGTCGTGCTCAGGGCTCTAATGTGAAGTCCGAACAGACAAAAAATAAAGATGAGAGACATGGGATTTATTGTAATTGATGTAAGACCTGAAGTTTTACTGAGACTTGCACTTTGTTGTACAGGTATGAGAAAAAGTTTAGTTTATAAATTAAATGCAGAAACAAAAAGTTTGTCTACAACTTCAAGATTATCTGTAATGTTTTGTGCCACAACTTTGCGATTTGAGGTGGATATATACATCGTTGTAAAAGTGGTACACATATATCCTTGTCGATTAGCATATATCCTTTGCGGTTTGAGGTGGATATCTAACAAATGAGGCATATTTACTTTTTCGTTATCAGGCTGAGTTTTAGAAAAAAAAAATCTTAAGACACTGAGTATGTCTAAATTTTACCCATCCACCAACAAAGGTTACGGTGGAGTTGCAAGTACTTTCTCATACTTAACTAGAGATCTTAGGTTCGAGTCCATTTTGATACGAAGTCGGTTTTGTGAAAAAAAATTAATAAAATTTTTTTACCCACCCAGCTCCTCTCCCCCTAGGCCCAAAGTATTTGGGTGGCTCAACAGATTCCAGCAAGGCACCCTATTAATTAATTGGAAATTGAACTCTAATTAGCGCGTTGCAACATGCTCATTAATATCTGCCTAATTAATCTTTGTTTTGGAAAATATCTTGAATTTTGTTTTATTTTATTAAGTTAATTAAAAGTAGTATAGTAAACTGATATAACAATCATTTAGGAATCGTTTGATAGATGGATAAGAAATAAATTATTCATGTATTAATTTTTGTATAATTTATACTATATTTGATAGGTGGATAAGAAATAAATTATTCATGTATAAAATAAATATAATGTTTGATTGATAATTTAAAAACCCGTAAAACTAATATATTGTTGATAAATTATGAGAAAATCTGTATATTATTTTATACAAAATAACTAATACATTGAATTATGTAATATGTCAATTTGATTGAAGTAGATTTGACAATCCCCAATTCTAGACGTGTTCTCCTAAAAATGACTAGATTAGCTAGACTTCATAAATGACAATTAAATGTGTGTAAATATATATTCTAGGCTAGCTAGGTTTCACTAAGATGACATTTTTTCACGACAAGTGGGGTGTTCGATTCTTCAGTTCGATTCGTTCAAACTTTGATTTGATTTTTGAAAAGTTTGGTTCATTTAGTTCGATTTCTTAATTTGGCAATGGGTTATGGGCTTAGAACTTGAGTTGAAATTTATGGGCTTGAGACTTGGGTTCAAGTATGAAATTTGAATAATGATTATTGAACTTTTGTACTATTGAAGAATCAGATACATAATATCGAGGTCTATTAAATCTAAATATCATATTATTAAAAAAATTATATCGAACCTGAATTAAAATACCAAAAATTGAAGAATGAAACTAATTCAGTTAGATCTAAGTTTTCAATATTTATGCCCACCCTTACCTGAAAGGGTTTGGACTAAATCTATCTAGAATTTCAACTCAATTTGCCATAGACACTAGAATTATTTTATGTCAAGAAAATTCAATCATTCTCCTTGAGACTATGAAAGGTAGTAATTATAAATTTATAATGATTAAGAAGGTAGTAGTAAACTAATAAAAATGATTAAAAGAAGAAAAGTTGATACATATAGAAATTAAATAAACAAGAGCTATTATATTTTTGAGAAAAAAATTATTAGTTTGAACTTGAAGTGGCCTCCTCTTCTTGAATTCTATCCAATAATTGGTTAACAGCATGAGAAATTTCTTCTACTGTTGTCAATTGGCACCCTTCCTCTAGCTGTTCCAATTTTTCATCCATATTGCAAACAATATTTATGAATTAGAAATATATATGAAACATTTGATTTGTAAATGAAAAAGAATATTATATATATATATAGAGAGAGAGAGAGAGAGAATAAGAGGGGAAAATAACTGAACTTCTATGCATGGATTTCAGTCATAGGAATTTGAACTTCAGTTATCTAAAATTTAATTTAGATATTGTGTTTGAAATTAAACTCTGTCAGGACTAATTTTATTCGTACATTGTATGCTCTAAGTTTTCCAGAAATAGGTATACATAAAAAATTAAAAAAAGTTAGGGACAAGTTATGTTAACATCAAAATTGGATATTCATGCATTTTCCCCTTAATAGAGAATTTTCACAATATCATATCATTTACAAGAGATTTTTGAGTTATAACACCAATAGTATTAAAAAAAATTACACTATGATATCACACAAAAAATATTTTTAGATAACTCTTCATAAAAGAGTATTTGTAACTTATCATATGATAGTGCTAAAATTCTTGAGAGTTGAGTTAAATTCAAAACATAACTATAACTATTTGTCCATAAAAAGTGGGAAATGACCTAAAAAAGTTAGGCTTATGTATCTTATTCTAATTTAATCATGACTCTTATGATGACATTATTATACGTTTAATTTGGTGTAAACACAGAATGCGAGTATATACGTACAAAATATAATATGGATAGATGCAAAAAAAAATTAATGACAAACCTTAGTACTGATGGAGTAAAGAACAATTTGGTCATGAACAGTAGTGACATTAAGGTGAAGAATAGTAAGCCACAAGCATTGAAGGCCAACTAATATCTTCATGAGTTGTTTTGGTCTTCTCTTTGAGAGTATTTTGAGGTTGACATGACTCTCTACTAAGTTCACTTGTATGTCATGACTCATCAGTAGTGGTCGAGATTTCTCGACTGCTACTGATGACTCACATGAACAATTTGAGTATCGTGGGAAAGAGAAGAAATCAGCAAAAAGCGGTGATGATGATATATCCTTTTTTTGGAGCTGAGAAATTAATGTCTTTTGAGCTTGTAGAGTTTGGAGATTATGCTCTAGCTCTTTTACAAAGTTTATGGCTCCACCAATTATTGATGCTTGGTCCGCCTGACATTAATAAAGAATTCTCTTTAATTAATTTCAACGTAACTTATTAAACTATATAATACAATAAAGTCCTAGAAATACAAAAAAAAAATTAAAGAATTGGATAATATCTTTATTGAATTTAATTAGAAAATGAATTTATTTTAGATTAAAATTGAAATTGTGTTTAGAGATGAATTGGATAAATTTATTATTAAGAAACAAAGGAAAACTTCATTAAAAAAAATAGTAATTGAATGACCATTTGAAATTTTTAAAGGTCAAATTCATTCATTTAAGACGATTCGATTGAAATAACTTTCTTAAAAAAAAAGAGGAGAAGAAGAAAACAAACTCTTTGAACGTAGGAAGATGGCATCAAAGATCGAAGAAGAATAAGATAATCATTCATTTGTTTTCGTCGATTTCGCTCCACAGCTATATGTATCATTCTCTGGTCTTTATTATTACATGTTCGTTTCCTTTTCTTCGTGCAAGAAATTGAATTTGCTGACGAACCCTCCAAAAACAGCATATTATTACTATTCTCCTCAACATTATTGCAATCTCCTAATTTCACTTGATTTTGCATCATTGAATAATTACAAGATGAAGTGTACTCCAAATTGTTGTCAAGAATGGAACTTTCTTGCTCTTCATAGCCACAAAATTCTTTACAAACATAGCCATTATATTGTTCTTGAGGGAGGGTAAACCACTGTCTCTAATGCCATGATTCTTTTTTTTATTTACCTTTTTGTCCCTAACATATGTTAGAAATTAAAGGCCAAGAAAGTGAGAGAGAAAATAATTGGAGTTAATGTTTTTTTTTTCCAAAGAATTTCAAATGACCAAAGAGAAAGAAGATCAAAGAAGAGAGAGAAGGGAAGAGAGCTCTTGAATTTGCACACTAAACTTTGTGGCTTTTGTAATAGTTTATGAGTTCAAAGCAAGCAAATAAAAATTGAGATTATAAGAATTCTTTTCACAATTAATACAACTACAACAACATATTCAGCGTAATTCAATATGTGAAATTTGAAGAGAGTGATGCAAATGCAGTCTTATTTTTACCTTGTGAAGGTGGGGAGTTCAATAGAGTAATTAAAACATAATAAATCAAGCATGAAACGGGGGATCAATACAATAGTAAAGTACGTAGCGGAGTCATTCTGAATATAATGGAGAAAAGAATAGTAAAAGCAACATATAATACGATAATCAAAGCAAGATTATAAGTGTGGCACGTAGAATAAACGTGGAGGTAGATATAAAAATTCTTTACAACAATTTGTTGTGGGACCTAAGGTAGACTAACACAAACGAGCACAAGACAAATGCCACAATTAATTAATTAGTGAAAGTGGAATTCAGACAGGGTCACCGGGTAATCCTGAATTTATCAAGTACACACATGAGCTGAACAATTTAATTAATTAACTTTGCAAGTATGACAATTTCATAAATGAAAGAAATCTGTACAAAATATTAGATATTAAAATGAGTGACGCAATTTTATAGATACAAAATTCAGTGCAAAAATCCATTTAACTATGCAATAACATCTTAATAGAGGGTACAAAACCGAACCGAAAATCAAACCAAACCGTAAATCGAGTTAAACCAAAAAAAAAAACCTGACTAGTGGTTTGGTATTGAAAAAAAAAAACCTGACTATATTTGGGTTGGTTTCGTTTTAACTAAAAAAAACCAACCCGACATTATATATGTAATTTTTTTAAAAAATATTTACTTTGATATAATTTTAAAATATTTCTTATACTATTTCATAGTTTTTATCTTTTAATATATTATTTCAAGTTTAAAACTTAGAATTCGGAATGGTCCAATAAAGATTATAGTTCATAGATGTTGAT
>JAJOOR010005925.1:0-28162 GCA_036250505.1 Solanum acaule | reverse complement strand
CTGATACCCATATCTGAAAGCTTTGCACTTACAGATCTCTCTTTTACTATAAGAATATTCTGAGGCTTCAAGTCACGGTGTACAATTCCCAGTTCATGTAAATGAGCAAGGCCATGAACCATATCTCTGCCATTAGCAATCAAGAAAGGGCTTAATTGTTAATTCTGAATGCCTCTCAAATACGTCTGAAAGAGCTGTAACTAAATAATGGTGAAAGGAAAAGGCAGGTAAAAGACATAAAGAATCTAATATGCAAGCACCGAGAGGGCCACATCCTGAAATGTGAACGAAAAATTAGTATGTATTCGTTCAAAAGGGCAAACAAATTAATAAGATGTGATTCAACAAATGATTCAGAGGCTAATTGCCTTTATATTTTGTGAGATCAAAATAATATAGTACTCTCAGATAAAGATGAGAGCAACTTCAAAGGCTTCATGGGAATACTGAAATTCCCATAACAGCCTATTAGATGCTTTAGCAATATAGATGTGAGAATTCTCAGCTTAAATGTTCCAAAGGCTGTGATTCATTTGCCTAAGAGTCGTCATTGAATTGTCTGCAAGTTACAATGTTACATGTAGTAACAAATCTTCCATCTTCAATTCTCAAGGTGTGACAAGGATATGATAAAACTGCTCTGACATCATCCACTATAAATAATTACTTTTTTAGAACACATTTATAGTGTAATTTGATTAATAAAAGCATGAGTTACCACTAGGAGTTCACTAAGCAAAATGATAAAGATTAAACAATTGTCAACATAATTTTATTTTTTTGGGGGGTGGGGGTGGGGGTGGGGGGTAAAGATTTATCATCATATTATTCTTGAAATAATTCTGTACATATATACAAGAACTATTTGTAAACTTTAATGGTCTATTCCAGTTCAAATTGGGACCCTTACATGATTTTTTTATTTCTGAAGTAAAAGCTATAGAATAACCAGCTTCAATATATGCTAACCTATTTCTGTATCCAACACCAATAATATAAAAAAATTCAAGCTACCATGAACATTTCCTATGTCACATTGTTCGATCAATTCTTCAAGAAAAATTTGATGTGAACAGTGTAAAATATGAATAACAGTTGAATAAACATTCAAGAGGTCCAGTTAGACATGCCCCAGAGTCAGACAATCCAAGAGAAGCTGTTTCCGAGGCATGGTTATGTCAAATGAAAATTTTACAGATTACCCTGTTTAACGAGAGTGACTATCAGTTTAGAGTCATGTTGCTGAGAAAGCCATAGATCATGCACTTGGTATTGACTGATCCATGAGAAAAAAGCACTTGGTATTCAAGTGAGTCTCCACACACATGAAAGAATTCAGATTAATAAAAGTAAATCAGAAACCGATAATAACAATAAACCAACCTCATCAATTTTAACAGGTGAGCTGAAGGATATCCACTGGGCTTCCATAACGGGAAGTCATCCTTGTCTCCAGATTTCCACTGAACTTTTACAGTGCAGTCACTTAAATAACCGGCATCCTGGTCATTTCCAGGAAATTGTTTTTGGTAGGAACTGGTGACTGATGATATAAACTCATATAAGCTACAAGTGCAACGCTCAAGAGCCAGGTAAACAAAATCTTGATCGTACTCCACCCCATACCAACGAACAATGTTTGGGTGTTGGTCAGACGCAATAAGATTTTGAATTTCTTTCAAAGCCACTTCGTGATGAGTCTGGATGAGGCGTTTAACAGCTACAGGACGACCATCATAGATTCCCTCGAGTACGATAGTGCCATTGCTCCCCTTAGCTATTTCAGTGTTAGAAACCAATAACTTACCAATCTTCCGATGATATATAAGACTATCATACTTGCATAGATTCAGCTCCAAAACCTTCTCACTCTTTCCAATGTCAGCAACGACACCAGTTGCTTCTGTGTCATCATTATGACTATTTTTCTGATTCTTCTCATTACGTGTACTGCTCTTACTGAAACCTGACTTTCGAGATTTCTTTTTTTTTGAGGTTACAGCTTGCAGTTTGGGATCTGTAGCCTGCTTGTGCAACTTCCACCTTTTCCACAGCACATTATAAGTAAAAGGGAAAGCAGCAATGGGCAGCATAAATTTATTTAGTACAACAGAATTCCAGTTATATGAATGTACTAAAGCATCAGATTTTGTGACTTTAGAACCATTATCTCCACCAGGCAGACGCATGAACCCAAATTCTTTAGTCATAGATGGAAGAGAAGAAGGGATTATATCAGTTCTTTTGTTTGGAGGTAATCCCACTAACTCAGAAACTGGTTTTAATGCAGGATTGATATAAGTAGAAAGCGCCACATCTCCGGAAAGAGCATTATGTGGCCTACCAGATGCAAAAAGTGATTCTAATGATTTAAGATTCCTGACTCGGTGAACAACTGGCTTAGTAGGACAAACTCCATATCCGGAATTCAATTGATCCTCTTGGTCAGAAAAATCACCAAGAAAACTTCCAATTTGTTTACATTGCTGTGAAGCCTCAAAATCAGCAAACATTAAGTACCATAAAACCTTTCCAGTCTTCGAAGAAGTATATTTCAGAGCATAATCGGTTCTCATAATGTAGAGTGGATTAACAGCTTCTGAGTCTGTATCTTGCGCTGCTGCCCATCCTTCAACATCCTCCCTTGGTACAATTGGATTTTGTCCAATATCTGTATCACCTTCTAAAGGGAACACATCTGACCTATATGTCTGGATAAGTTTCCCGGTTTTAGCATCAACAATGAATACAGTGGTCTTCTTTGATCCCAACATGATTCCACCAGCTGCGACATATGGAGTTTGTTTTAGAAATTCTTCCACACTGAATGGCAGCTCCTAAGATGATGAAAAAGATTAGCAGATTAAGGAATGCAGTATTTTAGGGTTTAAAATACCTTTAACACTTTGTTATGTCAAACCATTTCATGTGAGCACGCAGCACTCTCGAAGTAATAATATTAAGTTCACAAGAATCACTCTCATCGTGATATTTACACTAATAGATGGACAAAAGCAAAAAGCCTCTGGTGAAAAGATTCAAAAGCATCGCACACCTGGTGCCATACGGGAATAAAAACTCTTCAGAAATACATTCCCTCAACACAAAACTCCGTAAAGTTTCTGACTGAGCATGGTAGAGGACAAGTTCAGTCGCGTACCACTTTTTCGAGGCCATTCCCATGCATGTATAATTTCCAATCTTCTCCACAATCTATATAGAAATTATCATCCTCAATGGTAGCATTGTTACCATCACCTTGATAATCAGAGAGAGACTGATATGAAGAATAGATGGATGCCCCTGACCTAAATGCCCAGATATCTTCTCCTGATTTTAGATCCAATAGATGTACCGTGCCATCTGGAGCAGCTACAATTGCCGTGTCACGCTTACTAAATTTCAAAACAAGACGACAACAAATTGCACTTGAATTAACTTAGGGGCACTCGAGCAGAGAAATTATACTAAGAAGAAAGCAAGTGAAAGATGTTGAGAAAAATTAAGCAAATGAAATAAAGGTGAACAAGTCCTCAACCCTACGCATATTATCTTATCAAAGAAAATGTAAAATAATGATTCTAAAGTTCCTAAAACGAGAAACAAAAACCACAATTCTGTATTGACTGGCCTAGAAAACTAAGAATTTCACTACCATGCCAGTGTTCCACAATTTTGTTGTGTATCAATATGCCATCATCATCTACATCATCTATTCTAATAAAAAATAGAAACAGCAAAGCCTAATTTGTTCAACACAAATGTGAAGCCTGTCACACTTTATTTCTTGTTTAATTTTCCCATTGTATCGAGTACGTGGTTATTTCCCTATCCTACTCCCAGAGCTCTGCCCCACTGGATTATAATTTTCATAAGCTCTTAGCTCCTCCTCTATACTGTGTTTATCTCCAATTTAAAGACAATATTGGGAACTTTTCTTTAGCATAATGAACATATCTTTGGTGTTCACATAGAAAATTAGTAGCTTGTTGGAAATGTGGCAATCATAGGAGGTTAAGAAGAGCTCGAAGCCAATAGGGGGAGAACTATTCCCAGTTGCATAATGTGGACCTTATGGATGGGAAGAAGTTGCAGATCTCTTTTTTTTTTATAAAGATAATGTTGTATTCATCAGCATTAAGGATATGCTGGAGACCTCCAAAAATTGGTTTCCAACAAGATAAAAAACAAAAAGGCTAATAGATTACAAAGTGCCTATAAAATCCAAATCTGTGCAGCTTCTTCTATCCCTTCCTCTTTACACCAAAAATAAAAAGTAGTCAAGCAGTTCCATTTGACTTTCTCTATTAAATTAGCTTTGTTATCATAGCATCTGCTATTTCTTTCTTTCCAAATACACCACCAAATGCATGATGGTATTATACTCCACCACTTTTTCTTAGATTTTCTCCCCCCTTTGCTGATCCAGCAACTAAGTAGATCTGCTGTATGCTCAGGCATAATCCATTCTGTATGTGTTAGTCCCAAAAAAAGGTTCCACAATTGTGTTGTCACTTTGCAATGGAGGAACAAATGGTTGTTGGTTTCCTCAGTCTCATTACAGAGAGAGCACCAAGATCTCTAGAGTAATGAATAAGTATTTGGACTTTCTGTATTAAAGAGTTTGCTGCTAAATCCTGAACCTTTTTCTGTACCATCTTGGTACTCTTTTACTAAAATTCTGACTTATCAAAAAAAATAAAAATTAATGTGTGACTCATTTAACCTCCAACTTCAATTAGTTGGGTGTGTACTAGGTCAATTGAAATGATAAGATGTGCTAAGAATAATCAACCTAAACGATTGGGTCGACATGGCTTGAGTGCATTATAAACAATTTGCTGGCATATCTAATGGAAAAAAATCCATCAGAGTTTGATGGGTTAGGCTATGACCACCATTCAACACATTTTCCACCCAACCCATACTGACAGAAATGAAATATGGTGGACGGTTTCATGACTCATACTGTTACTCAATATCCCGACTCATACTCAATCTTACCCGTTGTGCCCATTTGACACTCGTCTCAATACCCAGTAAATTGTTTTCCAATTTATATCAAATTTGGATTGCTTTAGAAAAAAAATTAAGTTATGCAGACTCACAAGTGTATGACCTCCTAACTAGTAACAACGGGTTGGGAAATGTAGTTGTTGTACAAACAACAACAACAACAACAAACCAGTACAGTCCCAAAAGCGGAGTCTGGGGAAATGTATTTGTTTTGAATCATCCAAATGTTTTGGCCTCACCTCTCTCAAGATGAATATTTAGTGCCAATTTCTCAAGGTTTAATTCTTTGCTTCATGTTTAACATGGAATATATATATCGACCAAAAACAATCACAAAACCCCATGCTTTAAGATACTACAACTTGAAAACCAATAACTAGATGCCGCAAAGAAAAATCAATTAACAGCATACTTAAGAAAATTCATAGAAAACACCTGTAAGGACTATCCCCTCTTTTTGGAGGATTGTCCGTGGCCTACCTCCTTCCCACCAACACAAAACCTGGATAACTCTGCCCACCAAGACTTAGGCAGATGGGAGGAACTCACTTGCCTCCACTGGGATTTAAACTTGATCTCATGGTTTCCTCCCACTTCATTGATCACTAGTCCACACTCTTGGGTGCCAACACACATAAACACTCTTATCAGCCAAAATATCAGTATATAAATCAATCAGCTACGCCTCAACTAGTTCGGCGTTGGATAGTTGGATCCTCTACATCATTTCCTATCTATCCTAGCCACCAAGGCTAGGACACATTTCTTCAAAGGATTCATCTCGACTACTTTTAACTTCTAACTGCAGAACTTAAAAAATCATGGGAAAAGGGGAAGACTTACGGTTTGAGAGGCAATAGAGGACTGGAAGCAGGAACTTCTGAGCTAGGGATGATTTCAGCTTCCGGATCGGATCCATCAGAATTTGATGGAGCTCCATATACAACAACTATAAACACAATTGCTAAAAAGAATATGATAAGGAAGAAACCTTTCATTTCCAAGATTTAGGGATCAGAAATTTACAAAAAATTCCATGCAATACTTCTCAATCGAAGCAAATTATGAACACAAGATGTTGATTTTGAAGACAAATTGAATTTATTGAGGTAAAAATGACATCTTTTGATCTCCTTTCTAGGGTTTTCGTTCCAATTTTGTAGCAAAAATTGGATCTTTTTCTAGGGTTTTCGTTTGCAGTGGAAAATCATAAACAAGATCATCAGTTTGCAGAAATCGAGGTCGGATCCGTAAACCGTTAATTTCGGCGATACTATGATGTCCGGTCAACTGGTTCAGCTCAAAAATCAGCTTATTGACCTTTTGATTGGAAAAAAAGGTAGTCTGTGATTAAATGAATTACTAAAATAAGTAAAAAATTTAAAATGGATATACAATTATGTACTACTTCTATCCCAAATTACTTGTTAATTTTGAAAAATAACAAATTAGTTTACATTTTATATCCTCAATTAATTACTTTCAACAATGTAGAACTTCTTAAAAAAAGGAAAGTGGAGATAGGGTAAAAATCCCAAAGGATATTTACAAAGACTACTAAAAAAGAGCACGGACTTGGCTTGGTGTCGGGAATGGAAGAACAGCAAGAGACAGGGCTAATCGTTGGTTTTGTCTACTATATTAATTAGAATTATGATTGATATCCTCGAGGCGCTTTTCCTTAAGAGACGGGATAAGAAAGAGAGAGAGCTCGTGGCTGTATATTTTTTATCAAATTGATTCCTAACAGGAACAGGATTGGCAAATGTCACTGTGCGTAACACATTTAATTGGAAGTGGAATGAAGATTTAAGTTTTTAATTGATTCATTTCATAATTAATAGGAATAAAATGATAAAATCGTTATGCCAATCATTGTTTTCCTAATAGAAGTATCAATTCAAAAGTGGACAAGTAATTAGGAGCATAAAGAGTATTAGAGTAATTTCACAAGTGACGTATAATAAAATTAAAATGTATGGAAGAACAAATAATAACAAAATATCAAAATTCAAAATAAATAAAGTAATATATAGTAAAACACATTTAACGAATAAGAAATCCAAATGGATATAATGAGTTATATATATTGTTGATGTAAGTCTTTTTATTTTATCAATTGATTTTAAAATGTGATAGTAGGTTAATTACTATTTATATTATACTAACCATTAAAGTTTATGAAGAGACATCTATAATCTATAATCTATAATAGACTTATAAGGGAAGTAATTGCGATAGTGCAAAAAAATTAATTTTATGTAAAATAGTCAACTTTGACATCTATAATCTATAAATATCTATAATAAACTTATAAATAAAATATTGAACTTAATTTTATGTGAATTAGATTTTGTTGTTTAAGATGGAGTCTAGAGAAGTTTAGATGTATATAAGGTTTATTCCTAATTTCTTGAGATAGAAATATTGTTTCCGATAGATTTCATGCTCAAAAGAGAAGTTATTTATATTTTGAAGTAGGATTGCAAAAAAAAATAACAACCAAATTTCAAAATATAATAAATGAAGCAATAGATAGTGAAATAATTTTAAAGAGATAAAATCTATAATTAATTTTATGTGAATTAGTCAACTTTGATACAATTAACTCAATGTTGAATATTTGTTGCTTGTACAAATATTTTTTCTTCCATTATTTTCGAGAAAGAAAGGGCAATCGTCTTCAATTAGTAAAATCTACATATCACAAAGCGAGTTGTTGGTGGCTCTTTTATTTTAGACAATATCAACGAACTTTCGTCGACTTCCCATTTTTCTTCTCATATGAGATTTACGTATTGCTATCATTAGACTACAACAATCATCACTACTGTGAATTTGAATGATTATAGCTCCAAAGAAAACTAGCTTAAATTGTTCATTTTTGAAGAAACATAGAAACTAAGACAGAATTGAGAAGTAGACAGAAAATATCTCGTCAAATTGCATCACATTTATTCTCAGTCTCGATTAAATCGATATAGAAAGAATTCATACCACTGTGATATTATTGTCTTAAGCTAATGGGACTTCCCACTCAGTTTTACACATTAAATATGTAGATAACAAAACTACTGTTGTTCTAAAATCATCCATCTCAAAAGAGGAATTAATATAACAAAAATGTCTTATTCATAGACTTTGCACTCCTCATCAGAAGGATTTGTCTCACAGAACTCATCCAATGGGTCTCCACCTCCTGGTGCTGCAACACCTGGCCATTTGCTTGCTACTAGATGAGCCAAGTCCACAACTCTTTGGCTGCAATTCAAAAAAAAAAAAAATATAAGCATCATGAAAGTTTTTGGTTAATTTCACGTATGGTTACTGAACTTTACCTGTATCCCCACTCGTTGTCATACCAAGCAATAACCTTGACCATATCATCTCCCATGACCATGGTCAAGGAGGAATCGATGGTGGATGAAACGTCAGAGCATCGGAAGTCAACTGAAACAAGAGGGGCATCACACACATCTAATATGCCTTTCAGTGGACCATCAGCAGCCTTTCTGAAAGCTGCATTCACATCCTCAGCTGTAATTCCTTTCTTCTCGACGTTGACAACGAGGTCAACGACTGAGACATTAGGTGTTGGCACTCGGAGAGCAATGCCATTCAGCTTTCCCTTAAGCTGAGGTAGCACTAAAGACACAGCCTTGGCTGCACCAGTACTGGTTGGGACAATGTTCAATGCTGCTGCTCTTGCTCTCCTTAAGTCACGGTGTGAAGCATCAAGAAGCCTCTGAATACCACAGAATCAACAATATTAGTGCGGAGTTGCATATTTCTACCATCAACATATTGACATGAAGACACCATATATGTGAAAGTGTTTCGTTGATTTATTACCTGATCTCCGGTGTAAGAGTGAGTTGTTGTCATTGTACCCTTCACAATTCCTGCAATGTGAATGAATATAGTCAACACAATAACCAATTTTTTGCCAATGTAGTGCTATTTTAATACAATTTGCTGCTTACCAAGTTCTTCATCCATGACTTTCACAAATGGAGCCAAGCAGTTAGTGGTGCAAGAGGCATTGCTGCAATTGCGAAGCAAAGAACTTAAAATTTTTGAACAATATGAACTGTGCAGGTCTTATATAGTTGAGGATGACCAACTTTTCAAACGATGCAAATATAATTGACGGAAACACTGACCTTATGATGTTGGCAATCTCATGAGAGTAGTCTTGCTCGTTCACTCCAACAACATAGGTTGGAATGTCAGCACCTTTTGCTGGTGCAGTGATGATA
Source organism: Solanum acaule (assembly GCA_036250505.1). Lineage (NCBI taxonomy): Eukaryota > Viridiplantae > Streptophyta > Magnoliopsida > Solanales > Solanaceae > Solanum > Solanum acaule. Next base: position 18,887 of record JAJOOR010005925.1, on the reverse strand, counting down.
ACTTTCTTGGCACCAGCTTGGATGTGCTTCCCAGCACCTGGACCATCAACGAACACACCAGTTCCCTGTGATTCAAATAATATAATCAGCTCGGAACCATTTCTCAGAAACCATCGAGTTGTAAGATGTTTGAACCCCAATGATCACAGAGGATAGTTGAACAAAGGACTGCAACTTGACTACCTTAATCCTCATTGATTCAATCTTATCGCACAAATCATTTAATCATGGTTATGTAAACAATTTCTAAAATTCGCAATGAGAACCAGCATTTGAACCTAAACAGGATAAAATAACTTCTTCAATGAACATGGATATCAGTTATCACACCAATAACAATGCATGACCAACTCATCTAAAAACTTAAACCGTTGAAAGAGAACACACTTTTATTTTCTTAATTACGTATTCAACAGACAGCAGACAAGAAGTTTACCTCAATAACAATGTCAATGCCAAGTTCTGCCCAAGGAAGCTTGAGGGGATCCCTGCTAGAAACAACCTTGATGTGCTTTCCATCAACACTAATGGTTTCATTATCCACTATTTTGACATCAGCTTTGAATGTTCCCAGCATTGAATCATACTTTAGCAAGTGAGATGCCTGCATAATCCATTTTGCAGCAAAACTCAACTGTTAGTAATGATGTTAAATTGAATTAATCGTTGCAACAACAAAAACAAAGAATTTGGACTCACGTTCTTGACACCGCCACTGTCATTGACAACCACAACATCAAGTGGTGAGTCTTTGCGACCATGCCAGCATCGGAGGAAATTCCTACCAATTCTACCAAAACCGTTGATAGCAACCTTCAATTTAGCAACAGTTTCTCCCTTAACCGGGGCTGATCCTGTGGTCTAGTTTTCCATACCATAAAAACAGATCAGTTCCACAAGCCTACTACCCTATAAAGAGTTTTAACTTCCTACAGTGACAGTATTATGCTATAATTAAGATCACCTAAAAGATAACTACAACTAATTGTTGATATCACTGTGATTAGTAAACCAGCTATGACATGTTAAAATATATTGATGGTGTAATCCTCCTACAGAGAAGCTATAGCTTGTCTTCTCTTAGCTAGATTTTGGGAGTAAGGTACATAGTAGGTACTATGTACATAGATTTTCAAGTTTCAACTTAAACATCTATAGCCAAATGGGAGCTTAGTATTCTTTATAAGAAAAGCTGAAAGTAGGGAAATCAAAGAGCTACCTCTGGAGTGAGTTGAGCAGAGACAACATCAAAGAAGGAAGACTCTCTGTTGGAAAATGTCACACATCCACTTGATCTAAGACCAGAAAATTCAGCTACTTCAAATTTCTGCACAAACAAAGCATGAAAATTCAGAAAGACCATAATTTCTTAAACATATTAGCTATGTTGCTCGGACTCTTCAAAAATGTCAACGATTGTCTGTGATCTTTCAAAAGTAGTGCATTTTTGGAGGATCTGACACGAGTGAGGCAGTATTTTTGGAAAGTCCGAACAACATAGCATCTTAGTACTATCATACATACACTGGGAAGGAAAGGAAAGAAACCTTGGATAAACATTGTGTGGGGAATGAGTAGGAGTTCTTATTGGAAGGAAGCCTTGTGCTTGTAGGAATTCTTGAAGAAGCCAAAGCTGCATGAGAAGCCATGGCTGCAACTAAATGATCTTGAGGAAAGCTACTTCCTTTTTGGTATATATGGTTTAAAATATGGTTTGTTCCCACCATATTATTAATATTTTTTTATTTGATGTAAATGATTAAAATAAAGTCATGGTTGATATTGATGGTAAAAGAAATGAGTGGTGAAGATGGTGTATGAAGATTGATATAAGATAAGATCATGTCCCCCTGTCCCCATGTAATCTTCCATTTTCATAATCTCAACCACAGATTGTTGTCACATTTCTTTTTATTCCTTTCATGCCCTTGAGATTCTTTGTACTGACCTGACCGTAATTTGTTTTCGTTTGGATTTAAGTTATATATACTCGGATTATTACACCATCGAGGTAATTTAACCTGCAAAAATAGAGTTTTACAGTGGGGAAAATCATGCAAGTAGAATATTGCACTCATTTTCATTACTTTTAAATGTTTGGCCAGGATTTGCTGGAACAACTATACAAGATAAATATTAGTGTCTATTCATTAGAAAAGATGAAAATGTATTGATGCTCTTGCTGAAGGTAAACGTTTCTTTTGAGCCAAGGATCTATCGGTAACAACCCCTCTATCCTACAAAGGTAGGGGTAAGGTACATAGTACCTTCTCCAGACATCGGTTATGGAATTATGATGGGTATATTGTTGTGGAACCATGCGTAATATACTCCAATATTAAAGATTCACATGTTCATATTTATGAACCAACAGGCTTCTCGTGCCGGTCTTGATAGCAAGTTATAAAATATATTACTACTCGAAAAAGAACACTAAGAAAATTTTAGGACAAAGATGAGTTTAAAAGAGTTCATGTCAATAGAAAACAGAAGCAGCATATAAAATCACATAATGTTTCCTCATTTTGGGATATCATATTGTAGCAATTACCAAAAACATCAAAACTGAACTAAGAATATTCCCATATATTCAATGTCCTCAGCTGACTTGATATTAAGAAGATAGAAATGTTTCTTATACAACAGCTTCAACATCATCCGAGTTCACAGCAGCTCCATTTGGTGTGTCATCTGACCTCAACTGAGTAGAAATGTCATCAATCGCCGAGTTCAGCTGGTCAATCTTTTCAGCAAGCTTCTTGCGTTGTTTCTGCAGACAGAACAGTATGTATGAGTCAGAGGAAGTGGGAATATAAGATTATAACCCCAAACGGTTGGTTTATCCTCTGTGAAAGTAAATATGTGTGATGCTGCTATTACACTTGTATAAAGATGATCCAACACCTTTTCACTAGGGGATCAAGAGTAGCCTCTCCAATACAGTTACTAGAAAGCTTTCTACTAGGATTGTCAAGCATCAATATTCAAGTAGCACTAATAGTGAAGCTAAACTTTTAGAACTGGAGCGACACACAATTGGCAGCTTCTGATCTTGCTGCTTAGCTGTATTCTTCAGAATTCATATCTCAAAAACGTAATCCGTTGCACAAGTTCATAACAACTTACTAAAGTTATTACCTTTTTCAGCTTAAGTGTAAGTGAAGATTAAGGTACACAGACTCGGGAAAACAGAATCACATCAATTAGTGAGACTAAAATCACAAGGAAACTATATTTTAATCAGAAGAGATGGTTCCCAGCACAATGATATTTCCTTATATAATCAAAAATGTGCACAACACTAGCTTACCTCTAATGCTTTGTCTTCGTCATATATAAACTTGGGCAATTTTCTCATCAGGTCCTTCTTATCAGCTCCAGCCAATGCCTTGCTGATCTGTTAACACGAATTACACGACAATGAGCTAGCTCCTCCTCTGAAGTGCAGCACTCAGAAAGAGAAGAAAATATATAGAATGACCAATTAGATCAAGATGTGACTTTCAGTAGTATGTTTAGCAGAATATAGGCAGCAACCAATGCAATCCCATATTTACCTGAGGTGCAAACACACAGCCAAGTGTGCCAACAATTATTCCTCCCAAAACAAAGCCACCAACAAAGATGCCAGCACCGCTTCCGCTTGACCTTCCACCATCACTGCAAATTCAGAAGGAGAAATATTCGATACAAAATTTTCTTGATTAGGTTAAGGTGGATAACCAATATATGGAAGAAACAAATTTCCTTGGTTCTTCTCAGGGGCAAGAGCCAAGTTGTTCCTGCCCCTATATATGAGAATTTTGGTTCTGCTGTTTCGTTTGGCAGAAGCCAACTCAAAGAAGAGAGTTCATGCATAAGCTGCATATTGAATACAAGAGGGTAATACCTGTATGACGCTTGAATGGTCAATGGTCTTTTAGAAGAATATGATTTTCCTCCGTGACTTGGACTGAAGGACAACTTGGTAGCACTAACATTTTGGTCCAATGACTTCAAGCAAGAACCTAGCACAGTAACAAAGTCAGAGGTTTTACACCGCAAGACTGTTACAGGTTCTGAAAGACAGGGGACCATGAGTGCAACAAAAGTTCTGCTAATGTTATTTATAGTCCCAAACACAAATATAAGAAATATATGTTTTTTTATAACTGAGAAATCCCCGAGGCCAATGGCACATGTTCAAAACTCGGTGGATACATGCCAGCCCTCTATCATTCTCCACTTAAGTACCAAGCTTTTATCTGCAACAAAGTTCAAATCCGAGCGTGTGTCTAACCCACACATCATATGTTGCACTCTTAACACTATACCAAAGCCCTCAGGCATAATTTTGAGAAATATAAGCATCATGCTTTCCACAAAAAAAGTACAAAAGCCTCACTATTGGAAACATGCATTTCATTTGTATCATAACATTTGCCTTCAATTGCTTCGCTGAAAATAATTAATCACAAGCATGAATTATACCAGCTGAACTTTGACCTTAACATGACCCCATTTTCGATATAGTGAAGTGAACGCCTGGCAGAAAATTCCAATAATTCCTCACATCTATTAGATTATGAATAAACTATAGCATTGAATTAGCTACCTGGCATTTTTGTATTTGTATAAAGTATAATTTCCATGCTGTTCAGAATCAAATCAAAAGCTTATTTAATCTTTAACAGTAATAAAAATTATCACAAACAACAACAATTATCACTTGAACAACCAGGTAGTAAATATACAAAATTGAATAAGAAATGTGTGGCAAATAAAAAAAGGGGGAAATTACGTCATCACCAAGCACAATATAACCCAATTGCAGAAAACAGTCACTTACTTTCTTATTCCATGCAGGAATACCGAATATGTGAACTAGGGGAAAGTATAAGAAGTTAGGCATCTCCCTATCAAACTTATAGAAGGACAAATTGATATGGTAGTTGTAACCAAAAGGCTCATTATTCGGATGCTAGAGCTCATAATCTTAGTAAATGGGTCGCTGGATCCTAACAGAAAAACATTTGACAAGTTCATGCTACAACATTAACACCGGCTTACTACTAGCACACACATGTTACTAGCAAACATCTGGTGTTCTAACACCCCTAACTGAAGCATGGACTGAGAACCCAAACGTGGATGGACCTTACACTGATACCACGTAAAGATATAACACCTTAGGCTAATTCAACCCTAAAATCTAGCTCGGGAGGGGAGGACTGCCCACTAGTCCATTCAACAACCAATGTAGAACTCTAACAATATCCAAAATTAACAGTCTGTCAATTTGGGTACAATAAGGAGCTCAAGAGACTAGTATTAGAAGCTAAGATATCAAGGAAATCAGTGAAGGAGTGCATCAAAACTAACTAATACAACCAGATCAACAAAGAATAAACACATTCATCTCCGATTTGGGTATAGTACGGAGCTCGACAGACGCAAACCATAAGCTCACTCAGCAACATAAAATCAGCAAAAAACAGGCCAGACCAACGAGATCGAGAAATGAAAAACAAAAACAAAAACACAGCCATTCAACAATTCGTCAATAACTCGTAAAAGCTCAGATAGCAATGTAAATCAGTACAAAAATAAACAAACAATACAATCAGATCAACAAATGAACACAAAAAAGAACAATTTGATGAGAAAATAAAAGCAGATTGAAGAAATTACCAGAGGAGAAATGGAGAGAAGGACTTCTGGGTTTGGATAAAATCAATGAATTTGAAAGAGCAGTCATTTTTGCAGTGAAGAAAATTTGGATTGTGGAGAAGATTATTACTGAAACAACAGAGAACTGATTAATGGGTTATAATCGTTTTATATTTTTCCATTCGATAATATCAATGCGACATTGGGGACATTTCGTAAAAACCAATACTTATTATTGTTAAAAAATAATTTAATTAATCAAACATATATATTCAGGAGTCGAGACCAAAGGGAGTTGCTTGAATGGTAAGCAACTCTCACTTCCGGTCCAAAGGTTATGAGTTCGAATCACCAAGGAACCAAAAAGGTGGGAGCGGATTAAAAAAACAAATTCAGGAATAGTAGAAACTATATACTAGTACATTTTTGCATGTATGACGTAATTTGTCTAGACTACAGTACTCTAGATTATACGTCAGTTCCCCCAAAATTCACCTTTATAGTGAATGAATATAAAATTAAATTCTAAATATGATTTAACTGTCGAACATCAAAAGCTTTGCATTTCAAGTAACTAATTTAATTATGGTGTTTAGATAAGTTTTTGCGTAGCTCAACTAATTTTACAAAATATTTGTTATCATCCACCGAGATAGATATCAAGTAATTCTATTCAGCTAGGCTTGGACAAAATCTTAAGTCACTAATAAAGATAGGGAAAATTGTATATAATAGCAAATTATTAATTCAAATTAAATGTTATAAATATAATTTGATTTAATTGTACCTCATAGCAAACTGTTGTTATTTCACCTCTCTCCTGGTGAATCTCGCTCGCCACTCTCGTTCTCTCCCTCGCCTCTCTCGTTTTTTATACAAACGTAAGTGTATAAAGTGCGTTTGTGTTTGTATAAAGCGAGAGAAAATTGTATATATACATATATTTTCGTTCCCCTCTCTCCCCTCTGCCAGATCTCTCTCGCCACTCTTCCAGATCTCGCTCTCTCACTCGCCTCTCTCACTTTATACAAAAAACGCAAATTGTATAAAATGCGTTTGTGTTTGTATAAAGCGAGAGAAAATTGTATATATACATATATTTTCGTTCCCCACTCTCCCCTCTCCCAGATCTCGCTCTCTCACTCGCCTCTCTCACTTTATACAAAAAACGCAAATATATAAAATGCGTGAAAATTGTATATATACATATATTTTCGTTCCCCTCTCTCCCCTTTCCCAGATCTCGCTCGCCACTCTTCCAAATCTCACTCGCTCACTCACCTCTCTCACTTTATACAATTGATCTTTTTGTATATGTATACCAAAGTAGATTATACAACTGCTTTCTTTTGTATATGTATAGCGAAATATACATATTTGTGTTTGTTATGGAGCGCAATTATGCAAACTTTGCTATAACATACAAATATGAATTTTGTATTTGCTATATGTGAAAGTTGCTCATAAAGATATAACAAATGTACCTATCATGATAAAAGTGGAAAATATTTGTGGAAACTTGGAAAAAATAATCAATTTGTTAAAGTAAGGCAAGAAATTAAAAGTGACAAATGTGCAAATGTTGATCTACTTGGGCCAAATGAAAAGCAGATTGCAAACAACCTAAGCCCATTATTTTCCATGACCCAAGTCCAATCAATCTAGAAGGGCTTTGAATGTTTAGTGAAATGGCCATTTGAGATGGTATTTAAAAATTTAGCCTCGTTTGAAAAGTAATGGAAAAATTGAATAGTTTTATGCTACTTCACGTGAATCCATAACTTTTATGCTACATAATCGTCCCTAACGACAAGTTATTAGACAAACTCTCACGGTAACACAAGTTTGCTTAAATTATACAAATGTTAGCTGCCAAAAATGTAATAATTTTTAAAAAATTAAACTTTAGCAAGCTGTTTGGTGACAAAATTTCTACAATATGAAATATGTTAGTTGTCAACTTGACTGAAACTTCAAGTTAGTTGGTTGCATAGTTTGATATTAATTCACATATATACCAAACATCAAGTTATTTACTTAGGTATTAGTGAAGAATCATTTCTATAAATAGCCATTTCTTGATCATTACTATTTGTCTTGAATAGACTGAGATGAAGTAGAATGCATGGAATAATTAAAATTAGGCAAAGTGATAAGTACCGATCAAAATATTGATGGAGTTAGAATTTTCATCAAGATGATTGGAGTAAATATAAAACAAATCATGACAATTCAATATATCACACAACAACAACAATAGTACCAAACATAATGTAGTTTCGTAAGTGATATATCACATATGAAGAGAATAAGACGCACACAAATTTTACTTCTATTTTTGTGGAGTAGAAGGATTATTTCTGATTCAACATCTGATATATATCAATCAAACGAGGATAACTTCATCGCGATATATAGTGTTCATCAAATATATTAAATTTAAAGTAAAATTAAATATATTTTAATTATCTATTTTGTAGTGGTATGGAAAATAGGCAGCATTCTTTAGACAATATTTATCAATATCCAAAGTTGATTACTTTGAAAATATGCCATAGATTAATCAAAGTAGATATTCCACTTCTTAGTTCTTTTTAGAATTATAAACAAAAAGGTAAAACCCCACCTTTTTCATTTTTCCTTTTCCTTTATTATGTGCTTTTCATTTTTTTGCTATATCAAATTATCAATTACTGATTATTGAGCAATTGATTGTGTAAAATTATTAATACTATATATCAATGAATAATAATTACTATAATTTTTATTACAAAATGATGTGATGAGGTAAGAGCTTGTCAGTTTGGTTCTTAATAGTTGAGACAAATATCCAAGTCCATGATGAAAAAAACAAAGAAATAAACTTTAGTTTAATTGGATGGACAGTTCACTATTTTCTAAGTAAATGTCAAAGCTGTTTATTATATTAGTAATTATTTGATTATTGTTACACTTACCTAAACATCCACATGCATTTCAATTATAGTTTTCATTGATTCTTTTCACTCATCATTTAACTAGTATATTGCTTTTAACTTATCTTATCTTATAATAGGATTTTCTTGGCTTTAATAATTTTGTGCCTTTTTTGCTCTCTTAAGAAATCATCAAAATTAATTAGACTTTTTGTTTACTAGTAGTTGAACTCTAGTCGTCAAACAAGTAAAGATGCTGATGATGGTTTTCCTCTTATATTTTTACATTATCTCTTTTTTTAATATTTTCAATTTTTATAACGAGTTTTGAGGCTTTTTACACGTACTTAACACCAGGGGCGGCTCAACGTAATCGGAGGCCTAAAGCGAAATCTTAATTAGAGGCCTAAAATCTAAATAAACTTCACATGCATTTATTTAAAATTTATTTTTCTTACATTTTTAAATGCAAAGTATTATCTAATATTTTTTTATATATATAATGATTTATTCGATTTCTTTTTCAATTATTAGTTTTAAATAAGATTTTATTAATTCAACGTTGAAAAATATTATTTTACTCGGGCAATCATTATATGAATTGTTAACATAGTTCTATAAGTAATAAGTTGACAAATTTCAAATAAATATAAGAGTTAGAACCATAGCTTTGATGAAGTTGATAATTTGGTTACCCCACATTTATTGTAATGCTTGAAAATCTAAGAAGAAATGGAAAAAGAATTTACAATTCAATTGTTCAACACTTTTCGACTATTAATTGATATTTTTGAAAGAATATTACTCTAATTTATCAACAATTTAAAGAAGAGAGCAGAAAAGGAGTTAAAAAGAAAATAATGTGAGTATTAGTAGAGAGAGTGTAAGAAAATAAAACAATATTTTCTTGATTTCTTCTATTTGAATGAGGTTGAAGAGAATAAAATAATAATTTTAAATATATACTCTTTATCATAAATAATTAATGTTTTTCTTTAAAAAATTAACACATAATTTATTCTTGGTAAAAAATTGAGGCCCCCTAAAATTGGGGGCCTAAGGCCAATGCCTTATTTTTGTATACATAGAGCCGGCCCTGCTTAACACACAAATACTCGAAACTTGCTCTTTTGAATATGACATATGTATCAATCTTCACTTTTACATCTGTTCTATGCGTTATATCACTAAACTTACACTTTGATACTCTACTTTCGTTCTACTTAATCTAAAATCCTTAGATTTAAAAATATATTTTCTAACTTTTAACCTTTTGTTAAATTTACTGGGCCGCATCTCATGGATGAATACTATATCACCTTCGAGTACTTGACCCTTCGTGTAAAAGGTCTTGAGAATAAAAGTACAAAAAGAAAAATATGGTAGCAGTAAATTTTTAAAAAACAAAAAGGAAAAAAATCTTAAACTTTTGGTAGCTCGAGGATTCTGTTAAAACCACATTGAAAAGTGGATACAGTGAAAAAACTAAACAAAAATTCTTTTTATATAAATTTTGATTTTCATAGATGTATTTTTAATTTCTTACATAAAATAATATTATATTCTGAATATTTATAGAACTAACTCACCCTAAAAAGACGAAATAAAAGTTAAAAATATTTACATCTTTTCAAATAATAGGACCAAAAAATTGAAAAAAGAGGAAAAAATTTGAAGCCGTCTAGATATGGAGAGTTATTTTTTTCAAAATATTGTTTGATTATATATTATAGTTAAAATCTACAAAATTCAAACTTGATAATTTTTTAACTTTTTTTTTAGGGGTGAAAAAAGATACCGTAGAAAAAAAGAGCCGGCTGTATGTCATAGTCAAAAAAAAATTATTTTTTAAGATAATTTAATTTCCATAATAACAGAAAAAAACACTTTTCGTCTTTCTTTAGTTACACTTTTGCTGCATAATGTTTTGCAGTTCCTTATTTTGCTCACCCACTTCTTCCCAGTTCCATCTTTTCAATTTCCCCAAACCCTAGAACTGAAAAATTTAAGTAAATGGGTCGTGTTGTTTCTTGATTTTAATAACTGGGTCGTAGTTTAATTCTCATTTTGCGTATCAGAATCTTCAACTAAGTTCATTTGCAGCAGAAAAAGGAGCAATTTTTAATATTTTTACTTCAATACTAGTAGTTCATTCACATTGGTGGAAGTTGGTTTGTTGGCATTTGTTAGTATATGGTTTGAGTTGAAACGGGTCGGACTCGGTTCTCTATGGCTCGGCGTCATGGGTGGCAACTACCGGCTCACTCGTTTCAGGTTCTTCATTTTGCTCTTTGTTGTATTTGGATCACTTGTAAAGCTGTAATGTTGGTGTTGTTGGATCTTTTGCGGTCTTTAGAGTGGGTTTATTGGTTTCGTTTGGTGACATTGCTGATTTGTTTCTTTTAGTCAACTGCACTTTGACACTCTTTTAACTTTTCCTTTTTAAGTGATGTTTTAGTTAGTTATGCTTTGTAGATTTGTGATTTGCTCAAATTTTTAGTTACATTTGCTTTGAAATTTCTAGTGTTTCACATTCTGAAAAGATGCGATCTCTAGGTTCTGAGTATGAATTTTACTTGAGTTACAGTTGCTTTATTTGGATTTTTTAAAGTTGGTTTTGGGTCTGTGATGAATTTGGAGAAAAGGAGGTCAAATTTTAGTTTGTGGTAGAAAATTTATTTGATGGGTTTCCTTATTATTATTTTTTGCTCTGATTAGTTTCTAAGTTTATGGTGATTACCCTGCATTGAGGGGGAGCCTTGGAGCAATGGTAAAGTAGTCTCCGGGTGACCTGTAGTTCACGGGTGATCTTAACTGATGCTTGCATCACTGTAGGATGCCTACATCACACCCCTTTACCCTTCCTCGCACCCTGCATGAATGCGGGATGCTTAGTGCACCTGCTGCTCTTTGTATGGTGATTACCCTGCATTGTAACATGATTAAATTTTCTGCGACTGTGACTGAGATCAAGCTTTCCATCTCTCTTAATACAATAATGTATATCTGCTTCATACTGTTCCTTGTTGGACTAACTTTACAACTTAGTCTAAAGAGGTTTAAGATCTGAATCACTGGATTGTCTAATGCAACTATTCTGTATGTGTACTTGTAGCTTGGTCCCCGTGATATTCTTTCTTGCGGTCCGTCAGACAAAATAAAATACTTTATTGGTTTTTTTTGTGTGTTGATCAGCATGTTGCTTACTTCTGTACTCATTTTTCCATTTCTCAAGTCTCGGAATGATAAGTTTCACCTGAAGTTCTTCTGGAAGTCCCAGGCCTTACTTATTATTATTGATCAGTGACATCATATTGTATCGGCCTTGATGATTAACTAATATTATCTATTGTTGTTGTGCAACTTGAATCTCGTGTACTCATTATTCCATGTTGCTGTGCAGGTTGTGGCTATAACAGTTTTCTGCCTGCTATCTGTTGCCTTCTATGCCTTTTTTGCTCCATTTCTAGGAAAAGACATCTTTGAGTACATAGCAATTGGTGTTTATTCCTTCTTGGTGAGTGCATTAGGGATGAAGTTGTTTTTCTTGCAAACAATTCATGTTTCACTTTCTTGTAACTTCTTGTCATCTTTTGACTCTTGCTTTCAGGCTCTATGTGTGTTCACACTATATGTTAGATGCACAGCAATTGATCCTGCTGACCCTGGGATTCTCATTGAAGCTGACAAGTCAACAGCCTATCAATCACACAATGAAATAGAGTTACCTGGTTAGTTTTTGGATGCAATATGATTCTCTTATTCTTCTTCCTTTGATAAAGTTAGATCTGCAACGGGATCAGAACAACCTGAAGATATATCTATTATTTTTTGGTTGGTAATTACAGACCAAGTATTGTGTCTATTAGATAAGTTGAAGATACTAGTAAACCCTTTGACCATCTAGACTTTTGAAAATATAACAGAGCAAAATTACAAGAAATATCAAGTTTTACTAGTACTCATGAACTGAAAAAGACTCAAGTTTTACAATAGATGAAAAAAGGGAAAAGGACTATCAAGTGTTAGTTATAAGACTTTGTCGCAGTATCTTGTTGGGGAGGGAGTGGGTGAAAGATGGAACATTGATATCCATTTGGTAATTTGACCACGATTCATCTTCTGTTGACATCTTGAACTGCTTGTGATAGGTGATATATCTGCTGCAGGGGGTCCCAGCAAGGAAGGGTTCCGAGATGGAGGAACAACTGCAAGTGATGCTTCAGGTTGCTGTGGAAGACTTGGAGGGATCCTCTGTTGTTGTTTTGTCATTGAAGACTGTCGGAAGGATGATCAGTCGCTGGAGCAGAGTGGTGATGAAGAAGTTTTGTTCTGCACATTGTGTAATGCTGAGGTATACCACTTCTCATCTGCTTCTCTCTCTAGTTTACCCTGCATCTACACTATATCTTTCTCCTACAACTACATCCAAATGTTCAGACTTTCATTGGGTATAGTGGAGAGCATGAATAAGGTATTTTTTCCCTTATGCAGGTTCGAAAGTTCAGCAAACACTGTAGAAGTTGTGACAAATGTGTTGATGGATTTGATCATCACTGCCGTGTGAGTTCAAATATGTGTTTTCTTCTTGTTTAGTTTTCTGTTGCTCAAAATACATTGTGTTTTACTTTGACATGACATAAATATTTTAATTGGAGGAATGAGCTGATCTGATATCCCATTTGAGGAATTCAAAATAAGGGTATTTTCGGATAATATATATTATATCACAAATATATTATATTCCATGCTGTTAATATTGTACACCAGTTCATATCCTCCTCTTGCAGTAGTGTGAATTTATGTCATTTTGGATGTGTACTTTTTACAGTGGTTGAATAATTGCGTGGGAAGGAAAAACTATATCACATTTGTGTGCCTGATGGCTTTCAGCTTTGTCTGGGTAAGTCGCACTAAGATTCTTTCATTTTATCTCCTCTTTAAGTTTGACAAGGCATAATCATTTCTTCACCTTTTTAATATAAACTGCTCCTTTCATGTCAGCTTGTCTTTGAATGCGGAGTGGGCATTGCAGTCCTAGTTAGATGCTTTGTCGATAAGAAAGCTACTGAAAATCAGATAATAGAGAGGCTCGGAGAAGGATTCTCTAGACCTCCATTTGCTATTGTAGTGGTATGTAAGCTAGCTTGTTGCTTGCAGAAGAACTATTCTGTTGTTTGTGTTAGTAGATGGATTTACTGCATTTTCTAATCTGTCTTTGTTAGACCTTAATTTATTGTGGGAGTTGTATCTTATACTGATCTAGTTATTAGAATCTTTAGATGTGTAATCCACTATGGTAAGTTCACAAGTCTTAGGCTGGTTGAAGAATTTTTCTGAAGGAAAGATATAATAACTTTTATGTATCAAAGCCTTGACACAGCTCGTAAATTTGAAGGTGTGCAAAATCATAGTGCCAGAATCACCATATATATGACATTTAGTGCTGCTTGGAACTTGTTCCCATTGTTGCAGTCTTGTAACATTTTTTTTCTGCTTTTTCTGTGAAATGGCAAGTGTATTATAAGCATTGCAAAGAGATTCTGTAAAAGTATTTACAGTCAAAAGCAGAATTATGTCCCTTCTATTCTTAAAAGGGATTCTATCAACTACAAACAGTTCATCTTGATCATTAAGATAGAGTTTCCTTTATCTTCAAAGCACCTCTCGTACCTTTCCTCTAAACAGTCCACCAAATGCACACAGGGATAGTGCACCACAATTTCATCTGTTTCTTGCAACTCCCCTAATATACCAGCTGTTTAGCAGCTCTCCAGTATCTCTAGGATGCACCATTTTAGTCCACCATGTTAAAAAACAATTGCCATAATTGATCAGTGACGGACCAATGCAGAAGCAAATGATTCACTCTTTCTGGCATATTTCTCAAAGAAAACATCCAGAACATAAATGGAATCCTCTTCTTTGTACGTTCTGATGTGTTAAGTAAGTATTTTGAGCCACCAACCATGAAAACACATCACCTTATAAGGAGCATTTGTCTTCCAACTCTGTCTCCAAGGCCAGAAAGCATTTTGTATGACCCTAGAGTTCATATTATCACATCATGATTTTACAGTGAAAATCATAGTCCCGAATCAGTAAAAATTCAGCAAATATGCCCAATTACCAATCATTCAGATTCCTCCTAATTGAAATCTAAACTTGCTTCTTGCATTAAGGCACGTAGAGATCTGGGAACTGTTCTTTGAGAGGAACATGGCCAATCCAGCTATCATTCCAGAAGGAAACTTTTCTACCATCACCAATTTTAAACCCAATATTGCACACAAATTGCGGCCTCAGGTTCCTTATGTTCTTCATAAGTTAACCCCTTAGGAAATGGTAACTTTTTTAGTAATATGATCCTTTGCTTCCATACTTTTCACAAATCACATCTTTCCGTAAAGCTTGTTCTTCTGAAATGGATTTCCAGAGCCGTTTCATCATCAAGCTGTTGTTATGATGTGTCAAATTTCTGATGCCTAAAAGCTTTCCGTTTTGTTTGTTGTTGTGGACCACTTCACTAAATGAAATGCCCTTTTTTCCTTCTTCTCTTTCATTCTTAGGTGCCTTTTCTTGTTCTCTTTGGGTTTAATCTTTTGTTTTCTTCTCTGTTTCAGGCCTTATGTACTGCTGTTTCACTCCTTGCAACTGTGCCTTTGGGTGAATTGTTCTTCTTCCACATTATTCTCATTCGTAAGGTATGTTCGTTCATATCCTCATTCCTTCTCGGTTTAAATTTGTGTATGTGCGTGCTTATATATAAAAGGTATTCTGGTTCTGCTGTAATGCTGTATTACAGGGTATTACAACATATGAGTATGTTGTTGCAATGAGATCTCAAAGTGAGCCGCCTGGACCCTCTGTAGATGGAGGTGATCAGCAGAGTTTGCCATCATCACCGACCAGCTCTGCAGTGACTGCCATCAGTGGAAGAAGTTCTGTTGGGATGAGCTTGCAACATAAAGGTGCTTGGTGTACTCCTCCAAGAATCTTCATGGATCATCAGGTTACACTTCTTTCGTGCTTATAGTTTTGTGAAGTTGATTAAGAAAGTTCTCTCTCTTTTTCTGTGGGTGGAGGGATATAGGAACGGGAGGAGAATGAGTTCTCGATGTGTTTTGACTTGAGCAACTAAGCTCATCCCTTGTCCTCGAGAAAAACTGTCAAATTATAGAACCGCGTATTGCTAATTTCATTCCTCTAACCACCTTGTGCAGGATGAAATTATTCCTCATCTTCAGCCTGGGCGACTGCCATCTACTGTTGATCCTGATGCACTAGACAAGGACAAAAAGGCATCCCACCGTCCAGTCCGAATTAGTGCATGGAAGCTTGCGAAACTAGATTCTAGTGAAGCAATCAAAGCTGGTGCCAAGGCTAGAGCTTCATCATCTGTGCTACGCCCAGTTGGTGCCAAGCACAATCTGTACGACGCTGATCATTTGTCCAGTGGCATGAGTGGTATAAGCAGTCCGGCAAGTACTAATCAAGGATTTTATGACAGTAATGCTAGAGCTGGGACATCAAGGTTGTCTCCTTCCAAGAGCTCATATCCGCCCAGTCGTGCCAGCAGAGAAGACATTGAAACATGTGGCCACAGCATGAGTAACTTAAGCAGTCCTCTTGCCCCTAACCGAACTCCATCTCCATTAGCACTGCAGCATCATCACCCTTCAAATAGAGACCACTTTAACCCAATATATCAGTCATCTGCAAATCAATCTCCGTGGTCAGCAAAAGCATGCCATGAGAACGAATCTCTGCCTCCTGATAATCTCTCAGAGGCATCCACTAAGAAGAACAATATGGGCATTCCAGAGAGTACAAGGTCATCAGTTTTCTGGGATCAAGAAGCCGGGCGATTTGTTACTGCTAATACTAACAGAGGTGCTGGTTCTACTTCACAAGTTTCTGGAACAGAGCTTACATACACAGGTCAATCTATATTTTTCGGAGGGCCTTTACTGAACGAGAACATGAACAGAGGGGCAAGAAGTAGCGGTACACCGTTTGCTGGTGGTCCACAGCGGAGTTACTATCAGGGTAGAACACAAAGGGGTGGTCAGCTCCCTGTATTTGTTCCTAGTGATTCCCAGCAAAATCAATTTTCTTCACGATAGTATTGTATTTGCTCCACTTGTTTTATCTTGAGATATACAGTTCGTTGTACATTTTCGTCTTCTCAAGTTTTTGCTTTTACTTTCTTAACTGAGTACATTCTCCATCTTTCTTTCACAACAACATACCTGTATAATCTCAAAAAGAGTGGTCTGGAGCGTATAGAATGTACAGTGTTTCAAAGCACTACAACAACGTGCAAGTGTTATGATTGCCAATCAAGATATCTTTCTTTTTATGGCGAGTGTGGCATTGCAGACCTTACCCCTACTTCAGAGTTGGAGAGGCTATTTACTATAAATCCTCGGCTCACGGATTTAATCTTTCTTTCACGACTGTGCTAGTCGATAGGCTTATTAGCAATAAGATGAAATTGCAAGAAGAGAAATGTGTATGATCAGTGGTAGATGGAGAGTATGATTAACAGCTCCAATTGAACCACATAGCATGATAGATAGATATAATATATATGTGAATGATCATTAACCTTTTTGGACTTTATGGTGCCATATTTATCCACGACGTTACCAAAGTGGCTCAAAATAGTCTTTGTGGACTGTTTTTTTTTTCTTCTAAGAAATTTTTTTAATTAGTATTTTAGCTCAAATTTATATAAAGTATTACTCGTCCTAATTAAAACTACTATTCCGTTATTTGTCTTACTTTCCTTTTTATATTCAAAACGTGGTTAAATCAAATCAGAGTAACTAAAATTACTTTGTTTAATTCTTTTATCAAACTAAAGAGAAAATGAAAGAGGATATTGTTGTAAAGAAAATGACTGTCTGGCCCCTTAACTCCTTCAACGGCCTCGGTTTGGATACAGAGCTAATCAAGAATGACAGAATAGTATACTACAGTACTAAACTTGTTGAAAATCCTTGAAGACATGGCAGCTACACTGAGCATTCAAGGATCATGCATCATCAGAAATTCCTCCAATGCCCAGACTGAGCAGCAGGTAAAGAAGGTCTTTTTACAGATACCCATTTCAAGAAGATCTGTTATTCTCATCTCTGTGTTGCCCCTGAGCCTCAATTTGGTTCCTCAACCATCGATGGCTAGAGAGAGGCGCAATAAGAAGAACATCCCTCTTGAAGACTATCAAACTACTTGTTAGTACCTCTTTCCCAATTCATTATTACTTTTAGCTTTTTTGATTCCAAAATCTTAGAAATACCTTCACATTGGGTGCAATTTCCAAGTTCTACTATGGATAGTCTTAAAAAGTTACTTACAACTTTTACCATTAGTCATGCTCCCTCCCTATGTTTCAATTTGTTTGTCTTTCTTTTCAAAAAGAATGCATCTTTAATTACTTTTTAGTGTACTCTCGCGTTTCAACTTTTCACGTGACATGTTTAAGACCTAAGATTAAAGTATATTTTGGTACATTCTTGGTATCTTTAGTTTAAGACTATAAGATTCAAAAGTCTTATTTAGTTTCTTACTCCGTGCCAAGTCAAAACAAAGGAGTACAAAATATGGTCACTGGTGCTAACTTATGCTTGTACGATTAGCTTCTAAGTAGTGCTGGAAAAAATAATTTGTTTACTTAACAGCAAGTACTTAAGATTAATTGTCAACAGTTTGAGTTTGATGTTGTTGAGTTCCCACATTGGGTGACATGCGGAGCTTTGCTCTCCTTGTATAGGTTGGAAAATCCTTACTCGTGAGCTGATTTTTGGGATTGAGTTAGGTCCAAGATCCATTTCTTATCATGTTATCACCAATGTTCATGGTTTATCTGAAGTTGGGCTTTCATTTTATATGTCCACGCTCTAGATGCCAGTATTGGGCATGTGAGGGGTGTTGAGTTCCCACATCGGGTGGGATGTGGAACTATGGTCTCCTTATATGATCTTTGATCAATCCTCACCTCATGGCTAGCTTTTGGAATTGTAGGTCCAAGGTCCATTTAGCATCAACATAATTCTTATATCTCATCCAAAGATTTGTTGACAATCTTTAAGGACTGGAAATATAATCAAATTAAATCGAAATAATGTTGTAGTTGATATATGTAATAACCCGATTGTCAATTGAAAGAGCCTGACGATATCATGGATATGAGTCCATGATTATTATCTTTATTAATGATTGCTTTTAAAGCAGCTGATGGATTGAAATACTATGATATTCTTGAAGGAAAAGGTCCTGTAGCTGAGAAGGGCTCCACTGTACAGGTTTAGTTGTCCT